>APFE031372028.1:87907-173283 GCA_000404065.3 Pinus taeda | reverse complement strand
GCATCTTCTGAAACTCAACTTCAATCATTTTGATCTTGATGATGCAACTTTATTTGTCAAGAAAGTTGGAAAAACAATTGTATATCTTGTGGTATATGTAGATGATCTTTTAATGACACGGAACAATGAAAGTTATATTGCATCCATAAAGAAAGAATTAGGAAAAATCTTTGAAATGACTGATTTGGGCTATGTTCATTACTATCTTGGCATTGAAGTAACCCAACATTCAAAATCCATATTTCTTTCTCAAAAGAAATACATTGGAGATTTGTTAAATAGATTTGGCATGACAGAATGCAATCCTCTTTCTACTCCAATGGAACAAAACTTGAGGCTCACATCTATTGAAGGAAAAGAATTTGAGGATGCAACAAAGTACAGACAGCTTATAGGAAGTCTCATCTATCTCACTACTACTATACCAGACATTTCATTTGCTGTTGGAATCCTCTCCAGGTTTATGCAAAAGCCTTGTGAGGGACATTGGTCTGCTGCAAACAGAGTTCTAAGGTACTTGAAGGGAACTCAAGACCTTGGAATCAAGTATACACAGGTAGACGACTTCAGCTTGATTGGATACTCTGATTCAGACTTCGATGGAGACAAAGAAACTAGAGTATCTACTTCAGGATATGCTATGAGTCTTGGATCAGGAGCTGTCTCTTGGAGATCACGCAACAATCAGTTCCAGCAGATTCCACAACAGAAGCAGAATACGTGGCAGCAGCTGAAGCAACAAAAGAAATTGTGTGGCTCAGAAAAATTCTTGAAGATTTGCAGGGGAAACAAGTACAATCAACTCTCCACTCATGATTAACAACACCTCTGCAATAAAGTTGGCCAAGAACCCAAAGTTCCATGATCGAATAAAGCATATAAATACTAAATATCATCTGATTCGACATCATGTTGAGGCCAAAACAATCCATCTCCGTCATTGTTCCACAAATGAGCAAATTGCAGACATATTCACCAAAGCACTTGGAAAAGAAAAGCTTGAGCGATTCAGAATGATGCTTGGACTCACCAACATCCCTTCAGATTAAGGGGGGGGGAATGTTGACACCTAATCTTCATGATTGGGGGAATTTGTGTAAATAAATTAATTAGGAATGTGAACAGTCATGGGGAGATGAACTGAACAATCACTCCTGTTGTATATAACAATAACCTACCTATGGAATAATAGACGAATCAGTTTTACTGCGTGGCCTAACAATATCCATCATCAGTTATTTGTAGTAAAAAAACAACTAAGGTAGTGTCAGGGGAAAATCAAAAGATACTAAAGGGTTTTGAGTAGTTTGGACTAGCTAGTACTGGGGCTTCTGAAATAGAATCATTGATATGTGAAGAATAATATCTAGTGTGTACTGTCCATTTGGCTTCATGATCCTTTTTAAGCATATTAGTAATATCTTTGACTATCTCAACATAATTAGGTATAAATCTTCTCCAGAAATTTATTTTTCCTAGAAATTCTTGAAGTTCCTTTTTATTTCTAGGTAAAGTAATTACCTCAATTTTGGAGACTCTTTTTGGATCAATTACAACTCCTTCCTTTGAGATTATGTGTCCCAATAGCTTCCCTTATTTAACTGTGTAGAGTTCCATAACTATTTTATTTTGACACCCTTTTTCCACTATGTTCCTCTTTTTCATCATCATTATCAACTCAATAAAGGCAGTAAATCATAGATTTTGATAAGGTAATAACTCTTACATGTCTTATTTCTCATATGTGCTAATGCTACTTATTGTTATATTAAAGAGTGCATTAGCTACAGAATTAACATGATTCTGCAACCATTTTGTAAATCCATAGCTACCTCCATGGTTCGTGGGGTTCTGGTAAGCATATGGGTAGTTGAGGATCGATCCCCTCATGGATCTCCTCTTATTCGGTTGAGCCAGTTCATCAAAAGGATCACACAACAACACGATCAAAGATACAGGTCAACACATAACAGCAAGGAGTCCAAGAACAACACATTTTCTCGATTTTCTTTCCAAATAGCAAATCGATGAATAATTCTTTGCCAGTTTAATTTTCATATTTGAATTAGGATTAAACATCAGATTCATATGCATGAAAGTCTCAACAGATTGAGCATGCATTTTATATAAATATGTATTCTCTGTAAATGATAACAAAGGAGGAAGTATTAAGTTAATTGATGGAGAAATTGTGAACCAAACCTTCGCTTTTGCATTAATTTGAAGTTATTTTGCTAATTCAATGCATATGTGATTGTGAATCATACCTATTGGATGTGGAAGGCCCCTGCAGACATTCAAGGTTTTTGTTTAATTTCATTTTGTTTCTTTGTAGTTTCTTTCATTCAAATGCTTTTTGTTATCACTGCATTCTAGTTTAACTACTTCGTTGTTTTCATTATTTCATATAAACTCAGTTATCTCGTTATCATTTCGAATTTCATTTATAGTTACAATCTTTCAAATAATTTAGTCTTTCAATTCTTTTTCACTTCATTACATTTAGTCTCTTCATTCTTTTTAGAGGAATTTATATCACTCTACAATTTGTAATTAGAAATTTCCTTCATGCTCTTTAAACTCAAAATTGTATATATTTCATAGACAAGATTTTGGATTTCAATACTTTGTTTTCATAGAAGCAAAGTTTTTATATAGATTCATAAATTTAGGATGAATAACACAAGACATTTTAAGATAATAATCAATTAGATATGATTTGACAGATTGATCTAACAATAGCTTAAATCTCATTGATTCTAACAATATCTTAAAGTATTGATTTGTACAAATCTAACTCTAATGAAAATCTAGATAAAACAACGAAAATATCAAAACAAACATAACCATCATCTTACTAAATGAAAGAATAGGCTTCTAAGATATTTAGTGCACCTGCACCTCATAATTTTACTAACTTTAGTCGATAATTTAAGCTTTCAATTTAAGAACATTAAATGACCAAACATTTTGGTGCCGTTGTCGGGGAAGTGTAAATAGAAGCCTTAAAAAAAATCAAATAAAAGCATGAAATGCATAGGGAAAGAGACTCTAGAGGTAGGTTTGTAGGTCAAGGAAGAAGTTTAATTCCTACATCATCACTCACTCCACCACGACCTTGTAGTGCCACACCACCTGCAAAAACTCCAATTCCATCCATGGCAGGCCAATATAGACCCCTTGACATCTTAAGATCCGAAATCCAATCTAAATGTTCACCAACCTCATCAACAGAGGTTGTGATAGAAGAAGATCCTACATTTGCAACAACTGGAATAATTTTTCTATCTTCAAATGGAGAACAACTTCTATCTCAAGAGTTAGAAGCTCCTTCTGAATAAGTAGAAGAAGAAGAAATTTACTTCAAGGAACCAGAAGAACTAGAAGAAAAACTAGATAATCTTGTTGAAGAACCAAATATCTCTTCTAAGGAATCCATCATGGCTGAAGAAGGAGAAGGAGAAGTACACAATTTCAATGGTGAACAACATAGGATTTGAGGAGGAGAAGGAGGAAACAAAGGAGGTGGAAGAGGGGGTGGTAGAGGTGGAGGAAATAGAGGAGATCCAGAACCTTTTGGATTCCCTATCCTTGATGAGGATACAACATTAACAATGAAGAACATCTCACCCTCTATTCTCCCCAATTTTCATGGAATACGAAGTGAAGACCCAAAGACATTTATCTTTGAATTTGAGGTATTATGTAGATCATATGACTATCTGCATGATGCTCAAAAACTAAAATTTTTCCCTGCTACCTTAAAGGATGTAGCACTAAAATGGTTTATGAGTCTAGAAACAAAATCTATAAGGACATGGGCACAAATGAAAGATGAATTCTTAGAGAAATATCAGGATTAGTTTATGCCTCATAGCATAAAAAATGTAGTCTTCAAAATGGTATAAAAGAAGATGAGAATCTTGAAGACTTTGTCAAGAGATTTGTTTATAATATCAAAAGGGAAAAAATGAACAATTTGGATGAGGAAACTTTGAAAGCTCTCTTACTCAAATCCATTAAAGATGAGGGGATAGATCTTATCAAAAGAAGAAGAAAAAGTTCAAGGGATCCTCTTCTATCAAGAATAAATAAATCTGCAGCGAGGACAATAAGTAGGGCAGAAATAGGTATTTTCCTTGATAAATCTAAAACATATATTTTAGGGAGTCTCAGTGAGAAAATTGACACCCTTAAAATAAAAAACAAGAAAAAAGTTGAAAATGTTGCATTATCCATCTTTTGTCCTAGGTGTAAAAAGAAACATGCTCTAAGAGAATGTCATTTAGATTTAAAAAGCATATAAACCTGTGTTATATGTGCAAAAAATCATGATACAAAAGAATGCCCCTCTATACTAGGTCTTAAGGCTATGTTTACTGAAGAAGGAATTCCAAATCAGGTAGACCCCCTTTACTTTATTGCCAAAAGACCATGGAAAAATCCTCAAAAAAATCAAACTAAAGGTTTTAATCCTCAAAATTTTGCACAAACTTCACAAAATAATTGGAATCCATCTATGCAATAGAAACCTTGGGCTCAACCACCACAATCTTGGAATCAAGGATGGAAAAATCCTTATGGAATATATTCTCAATATCAACAATCTCTGCCACGTTATCCAAATTTTCCACCACAATACTTCCCTCAAACCAACCAGTTACCTCAAGCTCAAGCTCACAATGAAAATCCACAACTTTCTTTGCCATTTTCACAAGGATCAAATCAATTACCCATTTAAGCATTTCTAAATCCAAACAATAAAACTTCACAACCCATTTACAACTTAGAAGGACAAAATACTCAAACTTATATGATAACTCCATTAGATCTGAATAATGTTCAATTAAGGTTTGGTCGAGTATTAGAAAGGAAGAAACCATCCATTGTTATTAAGGAAACAGAAAATCATTCTTCAAAAGATAATAAAAACTCTGAAGAAGAAATTTCCATTCCCCAGAAAGAAAATATTGAACCAAAAGAGAGTCCCACACATTCCAATAATAATCCTATTATAGAACAACCTTCATTATCTATCACAAGACCACCTTTTCCTGAAAGATTGAAAATTGATAAAGGAGTAGAAAAGCAAATCATATTGCATGATTATGATATGCTAGATGAATTTAAAAATGTCTGTATAAAAATTCCTTTATTACAAGCAATAAGAGAAATGTCGATTTTTGCAAAAATAGTTAAGGAATTGAGTACTAAAGGATCAGGAAGAAAGATAAAAGAAATAAAAAGAATTAAATTAGTCGGGAAAATTGTAAATATTATGATGGGGATGAAAACAATTCAGAAATATTTAGATCCCGGAAGCCCCATTGTAAAAGCACACATCAATGGAACTGAAATACCAAACACTCTGATTGATCTAGGAGCAGCCATAAACATATTGAGCAAAGAAACTATGGATAAATTAAATCTTTGTAATCTTCAATACACACCAACATTGTTACAATTAGAAGACAAGTCTGTAATTAAACCCGATGGTGTGTTAGAAGATATAAAGGTATCCTTAGATTCATGGGAATATGCTGTTGATTTCATGATTTTGACCCCCAAGGATAATTTAGGAGGACATACATTCATTTTAGGAAGACCATAGTTAGCTACAGTCGATGCCTTTATCTGTTGTAGATCAGGAGACATGTTTATCTCAGATGGAAGCTTGACAAAGAAATTTACATTGTACCCACTTGCAAAAACAATGATAGAAGTATAAAATGAAGAATGGATGGATGAAGATAACAATTTACAACCAATTTTCACTATTTCACAAATAAATGAGGATCAAATTTTAAATTCAATAGAAAATCATGAACCCTCTTTATACTGTGATGATAGTCAAAATTTTCAAGAAAAATGCAACATCAAATATCTATCATCTAGAAAAATGTCTTTACATTCTATGGAAAAGTTTGGAAATTATTCAATAGAAAATTTTCCAAGGAAAACCTTGAACATCAACGAAAACCTAGAATAATTACAGAAAAAGAAACTGGTAGAAATATTACAAAAACATTGTTCTGCATATGCATGGGAATATACTAATATGAAAGGAATTGGTCCTAAAACCTGCATGCATCATATCTCTATTGAAGAGAATGGTAGACCAGTTCATATACCAAAATGAAGAATGAATCCAAACCTAAAAGAAATTGTTAAAGAAGAATTGTAGAAACTGTTAAATGTAAATATCATCTATCCAATATCAAATAGTCAATGGGTTTCACTCCTAGTAATCGTTCCTAGAAAAATGGAAAATGGAGAGTGTGCATTGGTTACAGGGAATTGAAATAAAGAAACTTTGAAAGATCACTTTCCACTTCCTTTCATAGATCAAGTTTTAGATACATTAGCAAGGAAGAAATATTTCTCATTTTTGGATGGTTTCAATGTGTATAATCAGATTCAGGTAGCACCTGAAGATCAAGACAAAACCAAATTCACTTGTCCATGGGGGACTTATGCTTACCAAGTACTTCCTTTTGGATTATGCAATGCTCCAACAACATTCCAAAGAGCAATGCTAGGATTTTTTCTTTGATTTTATTCATGATTGTGTGAAAGTATATATGGATCATTTCACAGTTTATGGAAATTATTTTGAAGAAGCACTTGAAAATTTAGAAAAAGTTCTCATAAGATGCAAAGAAGCAAATATTTCATTAATTCGTGAAAAGTGTTTTATGATATTTAATGAAGGGATTATTATAGGTCGCCATATTTCAGGAAATGGAATTAATGTAGACTCATCTAAGGTAGAAGTTATTCCAAGTTATCAATCCCTAGTTGTCAACAAGATGTTAGGAGTTTTCTGGGTTTTACTGGATATTATAGAAGATTCATAGAAAACTTTGCAAATATTCCATCTCCTCTCTTCAAATTACTCACTAAAGACTGTGAATTTAGTTGGAATGCTAGTTGTCAGAAGGCTTTTAAAACTTTGAAAAGGAAGATCTCTAAAGCACCTATCTTAAAAGGACCTAATTGGAAATTTCCCTTTCAAAATATCAACTGATGCTTCAGATACAATTCTAGGAGCTATGTTAGGACAAAAAGACCTCACTCCTTATGCCATTTATTATACCAATAAAAAATTAACTCCTGCAGAGTTGAATTATACTATAACTGAGAAGGAGTTTTTAGCTGTCATACATGCCATTAATAAATTTAGATATTACATTACTGGCTATGAAAAATTTGTTCATACAGACCATTCTACCATTAGATATTTAATGAATAAACTAGTTAATAATGGTAGAGTAACAAGATGGCTATTACTGTTACAAGAACTCAATATCACCATTCTGGATTGACTTGGAAAACAAAACACAATTGTTGACTTTTTATCTAGAATTTAAAATGATAACAATGATATACCTGTAGAGGATAAGTTCCTGATGAATATCTTTTTGCAGTATCTAGTAAATCACCTTGGTTTGTAGATATTTCCAATTATTTAGTTTAAGGAAAGTTAGCCTCCTATTTTTTCCTAGAGAAAAAAGAAGAATAATCCAATCAAGTGAATCTTATTCATGGATAAATGAAGAATTATACAAGATAGGACCATATCTCATCATTCGAAGGTGCATAAGAAAAGATGAAATAATTGAAATACTTAAAGCATGCCATGATGAACCATGTGGGGGTCATTTTTCTGACAAAAGAACTGCTTATAAATTCCTTCTCTTAGGATATTATTGGCCTTCCCTTTCAAGGATGCCAAGGAATATGTTAAGAGGTGTAATAGTTGTCAAAGAACGGGGAAACCTGTTCCTTCAGACGAAATTCCACTACAACTTCTGGTACTCATAGAACCTTTTGAAAAATGGGATTTGGATTTTGTTCGACCAATTTATCCATCTTCAAAATAAAAAAAATATGTTCTTGTATGCACTAATTATGTTACTAAATGGGTAGAAGCTAAAGAACTTTCTTTTGCTACTGAAAATGTTATAGTTTCATTTCCTTTTTAGGATATTTTTACTCGTTTTGCTATCCAAAGAGAAATTGTAATTGATCAAGGAAAGAAATTTACATACAGAGTAGTGAAAAATATCATGGAAGAATGTAAAATCAAGCATAAAAATTCTACTCCATACCATCCACAAGAAAATAAACAAAGTAGAGTCTACCAAACAAAGTGATTGAAGCAATCCTTACCAAGAAAAATCATTTGCACAGAAGGGACTGGGAAGAAAAGCTTCCAGAAGCTTTATGGGCCTACCATACCACATGGAGAAACACTACAAAGCATACTCCCTATACTTGTTTATGGGAAACATGTCCTATTTCAAATTGAGTTCTAGATTCAGACCTACAAGACAATAATCAAGTTGGGACTTGACTTATCAGAAGCACAAAAGCAAAGAATGGGACAACTAAATGATTTTGATGAAACAAGGCAAGATGTTATCCAAAAGACTAGTTTAGTCTGCAACAGAGTTCCAGATGGCTCCTAGAGACAATGACAAAAGAGGAATTTGTAAAGATTTTCCAATGCAACTCTGATTTGAAGTTGGTTAAGAAGAATTCTTCTTCTCCACCTTAGAATTTTATTTTTCATATAAAAAATAAGCAAATAGATATGTATAAACATGAAAACCAACAATTCTTGCCATGTTTATGTAGAAAATTCAAGATGAAAATGAATAATTCCTTGCATCTTAAATTTTCTTTGTATTCCATTTTCTAGAATCCCATTTTCTTTTATCCCTCTTTTCCAAAAAATAAATAGCTACAGAATCATTGATTTTCTACAAATCTGATGACTTTCTGCAACCTATGTGGCAAACACCTCTCATCATGCAATTGAAGGAATGATTGACTCTTTCCATTGCAAGGTACCTGAAGACAACATAAAAAGAAACCAAAGGTTTGCAAGCAAATAACTCAAAGGTATGCATTTCTTTAATTAAATAATAGGGATTAAAACATTACATATATGAATTATAAGACTTAGTACTACCAAAAAATCAAAATCATCATTGCAAAGAGTTGGTCATGTCATGTCAAAATCTTACACAAATCTACCATTCACTTACAGTCATCATCGCTCATATCCTGATCCATTGAATCGGCCGCTCAAAACATAAGCATAAATAATTTTAACGATTAGATTCTGCTTCATTCCATTATATCCTCACTACCTATGCTTTCATTGTTCCATCACTCATTCTCAGACTCTCTACTCTAAAAAACTTACCAAGCTATCCAACCCTACCAAGCCACCCTACCTTGTCAAACAAAACAATTGTGAAACAAAGCTTCTCGGCCATGGGTGTGATAGTGAGAACGGAGTCGACAAGCAAGAAATTTTTAGAGGGGTATGCACAAACAAAATAATTACTGCAGAAATCATAATGGCTCGAATTTATAGAGAAATTTGATGGATTTCATAAAGAAGTGACCAAATCCTTCTCGAGGGCCTTTGTTGGAGTCGAAGTGGAGATAGGGGATATCTAATTCACAATAACAGAGTCATTTATAACTAAAGCCACTGGACTACCGCAGATTGGAGAGAAATAGTTCAAGAATGTAGGAATATAAATAGAGGATTGGAAGGTTTTTGTGAAGAAACCAAACATGGACACCACCATTTTCAAGAAGGGCATCCCAAGCACAACACTTGAAATTAAGTGGAGAAACCTACTTCTAATAATTCAAAAATTTGTTACCTACGAAGGAAGGTTTGGGTGTATGTTTTTCTATCATATTCGGCTGCTAATGAATTTCCTTGAAGAAAATGAGATAAACCTTCCATATTTCTTGTTGAATAGTCTTAGAAAGATGTGAGGAAATTTACGGAGGAGAATTCAGTTTATAGATAATACAACGTATCACCATGGTCTAGTCAAAATACTTGTTGAATTTCATCTCCAAAACATAGGTGATAATTGGGAGAGATTTTGAGCTAGAAATCAATTTCAGGAAGAAACTCATGGGCAACCAAATAGCAACAGAACTAAGAGGGGAAGGAAAAGAAAAAATAATAAGACATAGGAACAAGAGCAACAAAAACCACATAACCTATCAGAAGATGACATCCCACTTGCAGAAGTTTTAGAGAAAATGAAAAAAATAAATGTTAGAAGAAAGAAAGCCAGAAAAGAAATATAGATTTCATCACAAATAGAGAAGCCTAAAATAGAAAGGAAGAAAACTCAAAAGACCCCTGTCATAGCCTTAAGAAGGAGTACCAGACTCAACTCAGCAAAAGGACTACCCTCAAAGAGCACAAAGCATGTCAATATAGAAATATAAGAAAACTCAGAAGTTGAAGAAGAAGATTCCGGTACTCCTCCAAGATTTTCAAGAGTTTCATCTCCAAGGGTTTTGTCACCAAGGGTTTCACCACCAAGGGTTTCATCACCAGCTGTCACATCGCCTCCTCAGAGTCCAAGACAAAAAATGCTATAGATTGATTCAGTGGAGAAGGAGATCTATGACTATATTGAGTCCTTGGTGACAAGGGAAGCAACAAGAACATCAATTCCAATTCAAGAGGAAGAAGAAAACTAGTTTAATGAGTCATGAGAACCTCTAGTAGGTAATATATTGAAACAAGAAATATTCAAGCTCAAGACATTAAACAAGTATATCAAAAATTAAAATCAAGCCTTGAAAGAACAAAAAAATTTGAAATAGCTAAGAGTGATAATATCCTCTTACATCTAAGTTTTTGGTTTAATAAGAACAATAAAATTAAGAAGAAAAACAAGGCTTTACAGAAATAGGTTATAAACTTGAAATATAAGATCCTCATGAGGAAATCAAGGATGGAAATAAATATAAAGAAAGTGAAAAATATGAAGTTGGATGTAATCGAAGAAGTATCCAAGAAAATGTAGCAGTTCAAGGTATCAATTTTGCATTTTATATGAGAACATACAAAATCTTCAGTGTGGGGGAATGTAGAGTTCCATAATTGTTTTGTTTTCACACGCTTTTTCCACCATTTTCCTCTTTTTCATCATCACTATCAACTCAATAAAGGCAGTAAATCATAGATTTTGATAAGGTAATAACTCTTACATGTCTTATTTCTCATATGTGTTAATGTTCCTTATTGTTATATTAAAGAGTGCGTTAGCTACAGAATTATTATGATTCTGCATCCATTTTGTAAATTTGCAGCTACCTCCATGATTTGTGGGGTTATGGTGCGCTAATGAAATAAATAAGCATATGGGTAGTTGAGGATTGATCCCCTCATGCATCTCCTCCTATTTGCTCAAGCCAGTTAATCAAAAGGATCACACAACAACACAGTCAAAGATACAGGTCAACATGTAGCAACAAGGAGTCCAGACACAAGATGTTTTCCTGATTTCCTTTCCAGATAGAAAATTGATGAATAACACTTTTCTTGTTTAAGTTTCATATTTGAATTAGGATTAAACATTATATTCATAAGCATTAAAGTATCAACAGATTGAGCATGCATTTTATATAAATATGTATTCTCTGTAAACAATAATAGAGAAGGAAGTATTAAGATAATTGTTGATGAAATTGTGAACCGGACCTTTGCTTTTGCATTAATTTGAATTTATTTTTCTGATTCAATGTGTTAGTGCCTAAATCTACCTCAAGCTGAAAGAAGGCAGGTCTAGGGTAACATCAAACCATGCTTAACCTGGTAGCTAGCCTTACCAGGTCGGGAGAGAGCTCTCTTCTTGCTAATCTCAATTAGAATATGACAACTAAGGCTTGAGATGACTGAAATGAATACTGATTTTAGGCTAGGTATAGTAGCTCAGGGTTTCTGGTTTGATTTTTAGGTTTTGGTTTTTGGATCAATTGGAGAAGGTAGATTGGATCCGGGAAATCAATTCAAGGATACAGTCATGTCTTGTGGAGTAGGGTAGACAAGAGCTTATGTAATAGAAAAGGATTGAGATGGTAGAATAAGATTGCTGAGGAGTTGAGGAGGACACAATAAATTATGAATCCTCTTCAAATAGTGAAAACATTGAAAACTAAATGCAATCCCAAGAGAAAACGTTGTAAATCTAGTGTATTTTGTCTATTCACCTTGATTCATTTAGTTTAGAAGAAAGAGACAGATGTGGATACATATAAAACATTAGAAAAACTCATTACAAAGAAGAAACAATACATAAACTCTCTATCACAAGAATCCCACAAATATAGCTATGAAACCTGGTTTTATTCCTTGCCAACTGCTGATACAAAATGTTCAGTGAGTCCAACACTTCTGCCAAAGTCCAACCTTTACCAATGAATAAAAAAGTACATGATATAGGAAAGGAAACTACTCAAGTTAGCTATTAGGGTTGAATCCATGAGAAAAAGGGTGGTTTCAATCATAATAACCTAAGAACATGAATATAGGCAGTGGAACAACTTGCCTCTAAAACCAAGGAAACCAATTCATTTAGTTCAAAACCACCTTTGACTTGATGTATCTACTCTATAAGTGTTTTACATCCATAATTACATCATGTTACATCATTAACCATGCTAATTTCACCAAGATAGCAAGAAAAAGTCAACTGTAGAGAAAACTAGGCGAAATCTATAAAATCAGGCAAAATTGGCAAAATTCATCCTATGCGCAGCGCCACTGATCCTATACGTAGCGATGTTTCAAGGCAAATTTTGGAAGGCTTCCCAGAGTCCAAATCAGGTGTATGATAGCTCGTTGGAAATCTTCGTGAGTCTACTTTCTGGAACAACTTGAATTTTGAAATTTGGAGTCCATTTACCCCTCCAAACATTGATTCACCCAAGACTGCTTCCTGTGTGGCAAAAAAGTGGCAGAGAGGGTACTTTTTTCCCTTTTGGAGACCTAGAACTTGTCCAAAATTCTCAGCCATTTCTGAGCTTCCATATTTTTCCATGCTGATTCCAAAAATATAAAGTTTTTGGCAAATGGATGCCCCCAACAAAAGTGCAACGCCACCTGCTGAAAAAACCCGTTTTTTACATTAAAAATTTCGAAATTGACAGAAATTTCTCCAAATTTCTTGAAATTTGGCATGATTGACCCTTGTTAAGTTCTTTTATTAGCCAGTGATGCTTCAACCAAGATCTTGAGTTTATATTGCTCTTTTTTTCTCCTCAAAGCTATTTTTAGCTTAGCCTTTAACCTCTTCACCCTTGTGTTGCAAATTTTGTTCCGGGTTAAATAATGATAGGCCATATGGCGCAACATTTTCTTCCTTTGTTGGATTTCTCAGGAATCTTCTCAAGGTTAATGTTCGCCCTCTCCAACCATGATTCTCAGTCATCCTCAATTTCTTGCTCAAGGGTGGTCATCTTGACCTTTCTCTTCTTTGCCATTTGCCTATTTTTCCTAATCATTTGCAGCTCCATAATAGCTTGCTTATCTGTTAGTTGCTTATTTTCCTACTCAAGAAAGCTAATGATCCATTTGGCCCTCTCAAGATCAAGTGATAAGGCTTGTATTTCAGCCTCCTTCTCTTTGATAATCATGTCCTCGAGTCTTGTGCTTTGAGAGCCCAAATCAGTGACATCCTCCTCAATCAAAACAAAATCTTTGTATTGCCCTTCAGGAAGGACCTCCTCATGCATATTTTTTTCCTTTTGTCTTTTCTCTTTAATTGCTGGCTAACCTATATAGCTGGAGAAGAAGGTAAAGCCCCTTTCACCCCTAGTGAAGATAACATTTGCCTGTAGTCTCATGAAGAAAACGAGACCCCTTCCACCTCTGGTGGAGATAGTACTCGCCTGGAAGCAACAAAAGGCCTCCTGGTGCCTCTCTTATAAGTGAAAAACTCTGGCACACCTATAGTTTCAGTCTCATGAACACCTGGCTATCCTGATGACCCTCCTTCCTCTTGAGGCACTGATGGAATCACTTGAGGGCCTTTGAAAATATCATGGGCAATAAAAGTATCCCATGGTATGTTCAACAAGCTTAGCTGATGCAAGACAACAATTTTAATCAGTGAGAAGTGATAAATGTTGTTGAATTGTTGAGGAAAACGTTTCATTTGCACATAAAGAGCCATCTTCTTTATATTCCTTCATATGAAGTATGGGAGGTTCATCATCCTGACTCTTGTGAAATGCATCAACAATCTAACATGATATGTATATACGCAGGAAAACCTTCCTTCACAGGTGAAATACTTGATGATGATTTTCATGAGAGGATCATAAGTGTTCTGTAAGTATTTGAAAGGAAAAGCCCTACTGATTTGCCCGTGATATGCAGCCTTAATGTAAGGCTCATAATGTTCTCTGCCCACGTGTTGCCCCTTATTCCATTGTTCACCTACATTAGGGATGCCTGTTGCTACTAAAATGGTGGCAGGTGTCAAGGTGAAAGAGACACCAACAAAGCTCACCTGGCCATTGTGAAGATGCATAAAAGACAACCTAGCAAGCTCATGATGAAATTTCACCCTCTCTACCATTTCAAAAAACTGATAACAAGACTGGTGTTTAAAGCTAGTTACAGCAAGAGGGAAAGCAAGTAATTTTGTAAGAGTAGTGGGCTCCTCCCAGATGATATTTCCCCCTTTGTGTGGCTTTCTTGGTACATGAGCTTCTCTGGAAGAATCACTGAGAGTTTCCTCTTCCCTCTCATAGTTTGAATCTGTCTCTATGCTTATGATTTTGAAGTGAAAGCAGATGAGTATGAAGAGATTTTGAAATATGAGGTGAGTAGTGTACATAAGGAAGTGAATGCTAGGAGAAGGTTTTCTTTTGGGAAATGAGGGAAGTGGATGGTATTATGAATGTGAAATGAGGGGTTTGATAATGAAGTGAATGTAGCGAAGGAATAAGATGTGGGAGTTAGGGTTTGCGAATAGGGTGTAGGGCTCTAGGAATAGTATGTAGAAGGGTTTATATGTGGAGGGTTAGGGTTTAGGGAAAATAGATTAAGGGAATAGGGTTTAGAGAAAATAGATTCAGGGAATGGAAATAGCAGAAAACAAGTACCCTTTGCAAAACTATGAGACAATTTGGAGGATAGCTAGGGTTCAGTTTTTTTGAGATATGGAAATCACCACAATTGATGAAAAACCCTTACTAAACTAGGTGGGAAGCTTTACTTACTTGATGAGAGGCCAATTAAGGAATTTGAAGTGAATTAGGGTGACTTGAGTCGTTTTGAAGCTCAACGGATAGGTGGGCAACACTGCCACTCAGGTGCGCAACGCTCTTTGTATGCACAACGCCCGTTCAATCTTCAACTGTGAGAAATCTACAGGTGCATAGTGCTCTTTGTATGCGCAACGCCTTCTGTTTTTCCAAAAACTGCTATAATTTATTCCCTTAGCTCAATAACACTCAAAATTTTGTTTTTTGCTCTCCTTAACACTTACAAATTCAACAATGAAGTGAGATAACACATGAATGACCTTTCTATAGCTTTTCCTTTTTTGATTTTTCATTAATCAAAACCCACTTTATAAAGTTCTTGGGCTTTGTCAAATGCTCTGTTTTTAGTTGTGGATGCTTGACCCTTTTTCCTTGAAATCTGATAGACTGATGTTTTGAATGCTTTGACTTTGCAGTGGCAGGAGTTGGCAATGTTACCAGGAGAAGCTTATGAACACTTATTACATATAGGAACCATAATTACATAAAATTTTCAAATAGTAAACCAATGCTCTGTTGAAAAACTTATTAAATTTACAAATTATGAAATTTAAAGCTTTCTGATAATTCTTGTCTTCCTCAAGTGTCTGCTGACCATTATTCATCAATGATTTTTTGGACATTTGACATGGTGAAACCCTAATACCTAATGAGATTGAAACCCTAAAAAATGATTTTTATAGATGAAATGAAACAGGATGACAATGAATGACTAAAAAAATGTGTGAATAGGTCAGCAAGTGAATGTCATGAGGAAAATTGACATGAAACCACTACCATCAAATGATCCATGACCTAATGGAATGCATCTGATTGGATGAGACACCAAATATGTGTGAAAAAGAGAAATTTGATCACTAATGGAAGTGTGAAGATACTGACACTAACAAAATGTGTATGTGATTTTGAATCATACCTACTGGATGCAAAGGGCCCCTATAGATAGTCAAGGTTTTAGTTTAATTTCATTTCGTTGCTTTGTAATTTCTTTGATTGAAATGATTTATGTCATCACTGCAATCTAGTTTAATTACTTCACTATTTTTGTTATTTTGTATAAACTCAGTTATCTCATTATCATTTCGCATTTCATTTATAGTTACAGTATTTCAAATAGTTTAGCCTTTCAATGTTTTTTTGCTTCATTACATTTAATCTCTTCATGATTTTTAGAGGTAGAATTTATATCACTGTGCAATTTGTAATTAGAAATTGCCTTCATGCTCTTAAAACTCAGAACTGTATATATTTCATGGACAAGCTTTTGGATTTCAATACTCTGTTTTCATAGTAGCAAAGTGTTTATATAGATTCATAACTTTAGGTTGAATAACACAAGACATTTCAAGATAATAATCAATTAGATATGATTTGACAGATTGATCTAACAATAGATTAACTCTCATTCATTCTAACACTAGCTTAAAGTATTGATGTGTAGAAATCTAACTCTAATGAAAATCTAGATAAAACAATGAAAATATCAAAACAAACATAACCATCATCTTACTAAACGAAAGAATATGCTTATAGCATATATAGTGCACCTGTACTTCATAAGTTTACCAATTTTGGTCGATAATTTATGCTTGCAATTTAAGAACATTAAATTGACCAAACAAATTGCAAATATTGATTTTTTGGGATCAAGTGAAATCCCATATTTCCTGCACCTTTCAAAAAAAATTCTCAAGTACTTCAAATGTTTCTGATCAGAATGAGAAAATACAGTTAAATCATCAAGATAAATAACAATGAATTTATTTATCTTACAAATAAATGCAAGATCCATTGTTCTTTGAAATGTTTCTCCAACATTGATTAGATCAAATGAAATCCTAGCATACATAAATGTACCCAAATGAGTTGTAAATGTTGTTTTCTCTCTATCTTCTCGACTAACCAGAATTTGATTATATCTAGAGAAGCCATATAAAATTGAAATTCTACTTGAACATGAGACTTTACGAAGTAATTGATCCATCTTTGGTAATGGATAATTATCTTTTAAAGACAATTTGTTTAAATTTCTAAAGTCGAAACATAGCCTTATTTCACCATTTTTCTTCTTGACATGTACTAGGTTTGCTATCCATTCATAATATATTAAGGGAACAATTACTTTTGCATCTAATAGTTTTCTAATTTCTTTTTCAATAATTGGAAGTAAGATTGGATTTATTCTTCGTAACTTTTGTTGAAAATGTTTAGCTTCTGGTATGAGAGGAATTCTATGTTGAATAATAGTTGTGCCATAGGTTTTCAACTCTTCATATGACCATGCAAATATGTATTTATAATGTTTGAAAAGATTGACATATTTGTCTTTAATTTCTTGAGGCAATGATGCTAAAATTTTAACGTTTCTAATTTCTTCAGAAGTTCCAATATTACAATCTTGAACATCCTCTTGTTGTGAATTTAATAATGAGGTTTTTGAGACATCATTATGATTAAAGAATTTTTCAACGAGAGTAATCCTTTTGGAATGTAACTATTAGACAATTGAATGATATTGTGATCTGATATTTTTTGTTCTAACTTTAAGTTATGATTGTCTTCATTTTATTTAATTTCATCAATTTGTTCTTCTTCGATATGCAAAGCTTAGAATTCATCTATTACTTGTAAGAAGTTTTTTAAGTGTTCACCATCTTTGAATACTTTCGAGTGTTTAAAAGTTATCATGAATGGAAGGCCTATATCTCACTTCAATCTAGTAATGAAATTACATAGGATCAAGACTTTAAAAGGATTGACTGAAACTGCCAAGGCATCAAAATAAATGTTTTGTTCTCTTGGGATTGATGTGATATTAAAAGCTTGAAAGTAATTTTCTACACAATCCCAAACTTCATTCTGGTAAGATCTAATCCTAGGGTTCTTAGTTTGACAAAGGTTTCTAATTTGCTTTACAATTAATTCTAAATCACCAAATACAATCAAATTATGATCCTTTAGGCTTTTAGCTAACTCCAATCCTAAAATTAAGGCTTCATATTCTGCTACATTGTTTGTAAGATCAAAGTCTAAGTTAAAGGATTGAATTATTTTTTTCTTATTACGAGAAATGAGTACAATTCCATCCCCATCTCCATCTTTGTAAAATGCTCCATCAAAGTACATTTTCCAAATATTAGTATTTAAAATTGGAGGCGTATTGACAACTTCTTGAATGCTGATATGAGAATTTGAAAGATCATTATTAGCTAAAGTAAATCGTCCAAAATATTGAACAATAACATAAATCAGATGATTTTTAGCTTGGTTTTCCTTACAAAGTATGTTAATAAATATGACCTCTCTATATAACCTTAAATGTTCACCTCCATAAATTGGGATTGTAGCAAAAGACATGTCCATTTGTAGACTCCCTCCCAATTTCACACAATAAGATCTAGACAACAACATTCCAAATTTGGGTGGAATATTTGTGACCACTATATCCAATATTATACTATTGATAGGGATTTTGGCGATTGTTACAACTAAATCCTTAATTAATATAAGGCAAGGTACTTTCTTAGAATCAAAAGTGTATAGATCAATGTATGGTCTAGAGATCTGTAATTGAAGTTGATCCATGATTACTTTAGGCATTCAATTATGAGAAGCCCAAAAATATAACATGTAATTATATAAAAGGTAATCATGAATTTTCAAGCTGACATAGAAAGGAGGAACAATTTCATCAATAATATTAGAGCGAGGACCAACAACTGCTTGAGGTTTTTTATCTTGCAAACTTATGACATATTCTTGTGCATCAATACTTGAAGATTGAATCCATTTTTAAACTTGATGTTTATAACTTGGATTTTTAGAGAGTTAAAATAATGGAATTGAAATTCTTACTCTTTCTAATTCTTTTTCAACCTTACAAATTGTTGAAGTAATTTATTCAGGAATATTTTGTTCAGGTAACTGACTCATGTGTTTCACTTGATGATGTTTTTGGTCAGAAATTTTAACTTGAGGTTCATCAAAGGTTACCTTTTTGGTTGGTCTTCTAGATCCTAGTCTAGGCCTTAAGTCATATCTTCTATTTAGCTAAAAAATAAGAAAATCATAAAAAACTTGATATTTAGAAATATGAGAACTTTATTGATTTTGGGTTGAGACCTCATCCTGATTTATAGGAACAATTACATTGTGGGGTGAGGAATATTCAAACTGATTGATATCATTTGTAACAATATGAACGGTTTCTTCAATGTCTTGGTCATCAATCAATAAGGGAGGTTGGATTTTCTGGTCATTATCAGGTCTTTGCAAAATGTGAGGTTGAAAAGGTCTTATATATTGAACATTTGGTCTATTTGCAGCTGGTTGAATAACTCTTGATTGAGATTCCATTTTAGAGATTCTATTAGAAACATTTCTAAGGAGAGAACTTATTTCATCAATTTTGGTTTCTTCATCTTTAATTTTTGATCATGACGCACCTTCTTCTCTAGCTTTCATCCTCTTTTCAGCCTTTTCAACTTTTTTCTCTAAGTTTACTAGACGTAGACCTATTAGCTTCAACTTTAATTTCATTGATATGCATATCTGCTAAAGTTTCATACTTCCATTCTCTAAGCATAGCAACAAAATCATCTTCAAATGCCTTAGAAAATCTAACTTTGGCAGTAGTTACTCGAGGTTTACATATTGGGGGCATTTTGTTATACAATTTATTAAATGTCTTGATGAAGTCAACAACAAGTTCATTTGGGTTTCTTTTCAAATCTTCAAATTCAGTTAAATAGTAAACAACATCTTTCTTAATTCTCACTGATTCTTAAAAATGTTTATTAATTAAGCCCAAGGATTTATATTATTTGGTTGTAATTGTCTAAACCAAATCCTAACATTTCCTTCTAAAAACTGGAGAGAGAGTCTAGTATAAACATCTTCATGCTTAATATTCAAATTATTTGTCAAATAAAAAAAATGTAGCTAGATGATCTTTAATAGATGGACCTGTTTCTCCATTGAATCTAGGTAGATGTTTCAAATATCCATAAGTAAAAGGATGGAGTTGAGCTGCAGGAGGAAGGACTAGTGCTGCATAATGAGCTACTGTAATTGGCCAAAAACCAGCCATTAAATGTGGTGATGTAGGTGAATATTAAGATGAATATGTAGAAGAAGAAGAACATGATGAAGAAGGTTGTTGAGAAGATATTACTTGTGGTGAAGATGGATGATAGAAGGTGGAAGGAGGTTGTGTGAATTGAGAAGGGAGAACTAATTTCTTAACTTATGGGATAGATTTGTCTTCTTCTTCAAAAGAAAAAGGAATGGTATAAATATTAAAACCCTCCTCAGGTTTGATAGAAGTAGATGGGTTAGTATGTATCATAGAGGAAATAAAATCAACTGGGTTGAAATAAGGGAATTCAGACTCTAACTAAGCTTTTGTATCTACTTCTTGTGAAGTAGGAATGGAAAGGTGAATTGATTCAAATTGATGGACCAACAAAGTTTATTGAAGGTCAAATATTTTAGATAATAATTCTAACACTTTTAATGGTAGACCTGATAATTATGTTGGAATTGGGATATAAGATGAAAAGGATCAGGTAATGATACAATTTTTTATGGAAAAGATACATGAATAGAGGAAGGGGCTTCTAATCTACATCTAGAAGAGGCGATTCTTATTAACCATTTAGGATTTGATAATGGAGAATGAAGCTCAGAGTCAGAATGAGACCTAGTGTGTTTACGTGAAGCCAAGATTACCTAATGGAGTTGCTAGGTGAATGATTTTAGCTAAATAACTTCTTATTCTCCATTAAGAAGAAAGTTTTATTGTTATCTCGGGGAAAAGAAACTTCAAATTTTTGTTCCCCAACAACGACGCCAATCTAATGTTTCCCTTTGTAGATAGTTATAGGCCAAGGAACTGTGTCAAAGAATCTAAAATATTATTTTAATTTTGGTATGGATGACCAATGCTTTAGACTGTTAACAAATACAAATCCTAATTATTTCTCATATAATAAAAGGGATGATTCTTCACCTTTAACATAATTAAAATTTAAAATGTTTATGAAATATAGAATTTCAAGATGATATATATGATTCCTTAAACATTCAAATAGAGTGTTTAACTTGTCATATATAGATGATGCATGTAAAATCCTTTTATAGACAAAAAAAGCATATTTAAAGATAACAGGAAGCAATGATTAAATTATGTAGAGGAGTAAACTCAAACAAATAGTTTCAGTTAATTAATATATGTAATCGATTATAACTTCACAAGGTATTTCCAAAAGATTGATATTTAATCTTATCTTACCCATATTCCTATTAACTTTAAGCATGTGTAGAAGTAAATAACGATGTAAACATAACAAGAAACTAGAAAACTCCTAGGAAAACACAAGTTGCTTCAAAATGAGTCCAGAATCCTTCTATTAATCTCAGAAACATTTCAGAGCATTATAATCATCCTCAATGGCTTATCACAAGGGTTCAACACTTCATACTTTAAATTACAAAATATTTATAGAGTTACTTGTCAAAATATCTAAACTTAAAAATAAAATTTATTACAAAATAGCTTTTACAAACTGATTTGGATTTATTACAAAAATAGAGCTAAAAAAGAGAAAATCTAAAATCTTTTGACATCTTGCATAGAATTTGAGGATTGTTGCTAGTGACTAGAGCTATAAAGTTGTTGTTATGTTTCTTGTTCTGGGAAATCTGTCCCTTGTCCCTGAAAACTTGGTATTCTACTGCTGAAAATATGTTGTCTCTCATTTGATGAGTTCACACAATTTGTCCCATCTTTTTTCATGAGGAATAGAAAATTTCAATAATTTTCTGCATGATTCATCCACTTCAGTGTATCTCTCAAAATTAGGCTTAGCTATGAATAGGTGCTTGAATTCATGCTGAATTAATAAATCATAACTAAGACCTTCCATGAAAGCCTTTCCAATGATGGTTCCTTTCATTTAAGAAAATCTAGCTATCTATTGCTATATCATGCAATCTTTTTTGATATTTTTGCAGTGGAATTAATTTATCACATATACCTTGCAAACCTACATGTCCTTTCATATGTAATGAATTCAATTTTTTGTGAAACTTTTTAATTGGGCTTCTAAATTGTGACATTTATTCTCTAGCTGTAGCATCAAATTTCTTTTAGTATGTGCCCTTCTCACCTCCAAGACAACTTCAGTTTTGTCTTCATTATGATATTCTTCAAGCTCTTATTTTGTTTTGGAATTCAACAACTTGATTATTCTTGTAGCATCTCCTAGTTTGTGGTTGAGGTCTTCCTTCACTTCTGCCACTAGTTCCTTTGATTTTTGAAACAATTCTTCCTATTCATAAATAGTCTCAATTGAATACCACAATTCATTAATTGATTCATTAATGTTAAGCCAAATATTTTCTTTTGCCTGAGAAATGCTCTGAGCTATTGCAAACTCATTTTCATTAGTTTCTATTTGCTGAGTCAACTTATAACTTTTTTGCAACTCAGGCAAGTATGCATTATTAGTCTTAATCTTTTGTTCTTGGAGCCTCTAAAATAGAGTTTTTAATTTCTCAATCTCCTGATCCTTTAGTGTCAAGTCTCCCATGGTTTTTAATAAATCTATTGCTGCATCAGAGGACTGTGTATCCACTATAACAATTGTTGTTGTAGAAGTCCCTGTTGTTGAAGTACCTGCAATAGATGTTACCATGGGGATAGCTACTGAAATGTCAAGTTGTTGTTCCTTTTCCTCTAACAATGTCTCCATTTCAGCTTCCATTTTCTGTATCTCGATATTTTTTTCAATTATCATTTTGTACATGTTTTCTTTTTCTACCTCCAATTGACCAACTTCTTTGGCCTATGGATATTCTTTGGTTGGAAGCTTTGGTTGTTTCCTTAATCCTTGAATATCATCATTCTTGTTCTTGATCATTTCTTCAACTTCTTTAACATCATTAGGATCATATCCTAATTTTATTACCAGATCTTCTAATGAATTAATTATGGTATCTTTGGTTAGGAATGACATTTTCTCCATCTTTAATTGTGAATGAATGTTATTTAGTGAAGCTTGTAGTTTTGAAGCTACAATAGCTGAACTGGTCAAAGTAGAATATATCATTTATCTAGCCTACTTATATAGGTCATTCTAGTCAATAGCATGAATCTATTTGGCGTCAAAATAAAAAACGTAGTCTGCACCTCTAGGAACTAGAAGTTTGGGTTCCAAGAAAGCTAGCTGAAATTGTCTCTTTTCAGTATCAGGTGCAAATGGAAGTCTATGCTAGGTAGTTGAAGTCTGCTTCCATAATTCATAATATGTGGTGGCCTTTAGTGCTTCATTATTTCTTTTAATCTCTTTATACCTATAAAAAATGTTTTGTTGTTCTGTACCCTAAGAAATAGATGACATAGAAGAATATGTGGAAATATCCTCAATCCTTGGAAAGATAGAAGTATGAGAACCTGTTAACACCATTGTTGTATTCTCTGTGAATTACTCCTTGAAAAGACTCCTCATGAGTATTAGTTTTCTTTCTTCTTTTAAATGGTTGGAAGTTTGTCTCTTGAATTTCTGAAACTGAAGGAGACAAATTTGCTCTTGGCCTCTTAGTCCCTTTCGCTAGAGGAATTGGAGTTTGTGAAGCTGTTTGAATTTTAATTTGTTCCTCTACCTCTTGCAATGTGTTCTCCTTCCACTCCTCTTTGTTGTCACACCATTATATTTCTAGCCTGGGTGTATGTGCATAAGGTGTAGTCTTATGTTCAACTCTTAACTTAGAAATAATTCCCAAGGGATCATAAGACCATGTGAAGCTTAATTTGAAATTCATTTGCTTTAACAGAAGGTCTGCCTCTTCAATTGTTGCTCTCGTGTTGACAATAAAAGGTCCAATATGTTCTTTTAGTTTAAACTAAGATTTCTTCTTACTCGATACAAAATGTAGATCATCCATGTTCATCATTTGTTTTATATATTCTAGTGCAAAAATTATGATTGGTACAAATTTGGCAACCTATAGCAAGGTAGCTCACATCCATAGATTTTGATTTCTATGTAGTTATGATAGGGGTACCAGTCTCCAATATTAGATTTCTCAAAAAGGTGAATAATTATTTTTATTTCAAGAGAAATTCTGGGTATAATATCATTGCAGAGAAGATACAATGTAGTATGTAAAAACATATTTACATAATCACTGAAATAATACTCTTTTGTGTTATTTCTTACCAATTTAGTCCAATGAATAATGGTCTGAGGATTCCCCTGTGCACCTAATTTCTGTAGAGGACATTTTAATCTATCTACTTGGAAAAATAGAAATAAATACAAAAGGACTGATTGATGCTTAAAAGCACTTTCAGTAGAAAATTTCATAAACTAATCATGAATGATCTTTGCCAAAAATTGAATGTAGTTGAAAATAAGTGATGGTTTATAACCTGCAGAAAACACTAATAAAAATGCTATAATTACCTCATCAACCTACTAATCCCTAGTATAACCTAATAAAAATGAGACCATAGAGATGACTTTCCTAGACATTTATGGAAATATTGAAGAAGAGTAGGGTGGATTGGTTCTTGGTAATTCAGAGTTCTCAGGTAAAAATGATTCAAAGATCTTTCCTCTTTGAGGGAATGTGATTTTATGATAGGTATCCATGAGAGAACTCTAGAAAAAGGATGTAGAGAGGTTGTAGGTTTAAATCGAAGGATTTGACATAATGAATTAGGAGTGATAGTAAACAAGACTTCAATATTTTGGGCAATTACGACTCTCTAACTGGGTAAATACCTTAAATGACATCGGGTGACAAATTCAAGGAAGAAATAGGTCCGAGGAAAGATGAATTGGGGTAGGAAGGAGTCCCATATGTTCAATTCATCACTATCATATAATAATTTCAGATTTGCCCAGTTGTGGAGTTCATAAAGATCAAAATCACACTGGGTTTCAAAGATTTTGTATTTCTTGTCAACCATGGGAGATTTGTCTATATTGAATATAGGGGCAAGATTGGCCTTTCTACCACTAATTTGAAATTTCCTTTGGACGACGAGATGCTGAACTATGAATTTGTAGACAGGTGTATCATATTATCTGGAATTGGTGATCACTAGTGTAGCAAATGCTTATCTAATGATAAAATCCAATTTTTCTTATGCTCTTGCAAGTGAATGAGAGAAAAGGAACGTGGAGAGTAGCAAAATATTTTAAAGGGACGGGGTGAATTAACACTTTTTGGTGCATCTATTTAATACACTAAAAGCTGGAGGGAAGATTTATTATTTGTAATGGTAATGTGATGTGGAAAAATGAGGGAATGACATGTGGTGAGGTGTAAGGAGGTATGGAAGCGACGAAAGGAGTGAAGTGGATGAGTGAGTGTTTTTCAAGGGAGGCGGGGTAGGTTTCTTGCGGTTTTTTTGGGGGCGGGGGGGGTGGGGGAGGCTAAAAGGTTGTATGGAGGCCACATAGCCACAGGTGGAATTTTCAAATATAATTTTCAGACCCCCCCCGGTTAAACATCGATACCGCGGGGAGGGGTGGTGGGGGGGCGGGTCTGAAGTTCATCCCTCGCCATTGATCCGGGCGGGGGTGGTCTCCACCTTTTATTCCTTCTTAGGATTTATCACAAGCCTACAACACATTACATCAATTCACTTTACTAAAAATATATTAATTAATCATTGATTAATTAACATAATAAAGATTAACAATAATACAATTCTAATTGTGATGACATTTAAACAAGCACAACTATACTTTGGGATATTATATTTATTTTTCTTATATATATATATTGAAATCCCATTTTATTTCTTTTTTCTGTTTTTATTTTTTTCTATTTTCCAACATAAGGAAATGGAAAACATAACATGGTGAAAAAAAGTTACAATAAGTATCACATTCCTACTTACAATACTATAAATTTGTCTATTAGTTGTTTATGTTTTTCACAATAGGACTATGTTTATTTTCCTCCAAGAGTAGAATAATATTATTCATTACTCCAACATTTTATTTCCTTGCAAGTACAATTTAGTTTCCTTTGCTTGCAAAGTAGTATGACCTTTACATTCTATAACTATATTTTCTACAACTAGTTCTAGCGTTGCAAGAGTAAATTAGCTAAGTGACTATATTACTACATGATTACCCCCTTCACCTAGTTAGGAATAAATTATCTTTCATTAATTAGTAGGCATTGAGTAATAGGGAATGTGGCTTGCATATATAGTGTTTGATACCTTTTAGATTTGTACAAACCTTGTTTTGACATATTAAATCTAAGGTCTCTAGGGATATAACATTGTTGTTGAAATACGGAGGGCCATCAATTTTTGGTGCTCTTGTTGGGGAGGTGTGAGAAGTATGCAAATTTTTGTTTCTTCTCATACATTATAAAAAGGAAAAAAACACAAAAAATAACATTTCTTAAAATTAACCATGCATTCATCTTAGACTTAGAGATAAGCTAGGAAAATTTCAAAACCCCCACTTTTGAACCTCAAGAAGAAATCAATGGTTGTCGGTTGAATGTGAGATACTTCCTTCCATAAAAATAAGTTTTGAGGACTATATAGAAGAGAAAGATAGATCATTTAGGAACCTCTCAGAAGTAGGTAGCTCTCCATTCTGCTATAAAATGGCTAAAGTTGAATATCAAAATGAGTTCTTTGATTTTCCTATACAAGAGACCAATTGAAAAGATAGGATGAATAATATCAATCCATATTTACTCCCTGAATTTATGGGTTAACCATATAATATATTGGTACTTTTATTTTTAAATTTGGTGTAGTGTGTAGGACCTATGAATATCCTACAAATGAGTGCAAACTCAAGATTTTCCCTTCTACTTTTAGATATGTAGCCCTAACATAGTTCATGAGTCTCAAAGGGAGCATCATTGCTGATTGGAAGCATGTGAAACAAACTTTCAACACAATTACACAAATTTTTGTAGGTCTCTATGTATAAGAGATGGGATCTTTAGAATGACCAAAAGAGACAATGGATACTTGGAATATTTTGAAGAGATATTTCAATTAAGTTACATGACAACACATGAATGTACCCTGAATGAAGGCTATGAAACTTGCCTTGTTAAGAGGAGAAGGAGAAGGAGAGGATTTTATGGATATACTTAATCTCCTACCCAATGGGGAAATCTGGAAGCTAGACTGTGTAACTATCAAGAAAATCTTCAAAAATCATTCCAAAGAAAACAAGAAGGGATTTCTGGTAGAAGTTTAGTAACTCATTCTTCTTATTCCCATGTGCTTAAAAAAAATGAAATAGGATGAATTTTATAAGATATAAAATATAAATATTTCACTCACTAGCCCTATATATGGACACAATGTAGGCCAAGAAGAAGAAAGAAGAGGTCTAAGGGGCATAATTTGTCTATCTTTTACCCCAAGTAGACTAAAATACACCTTCAAACTCAGTGTTGAATAAAAAACATAGAGATATGTGAACTTTGTGAGGAACAACATCCTATTGATAAATTTCCTTCTTCTCTAGGTTTGAATGTTGTATACCAAGGAACTAAAGGATGCATGAAGTTAGTATTCTTCATCAATCCAAAAAGGCCAACAACACTAAGACCCTATCAACAAGGTATGGGTTACAAGTTCCCTTCACAGTATTTCAATGATTACGTCGTCAAAATTTCAAACTCAAGCTTGGTTTCCATTTAATCCTTCACTTTCGACCATGCCTACCCCATGGTAGTACACAAACCATATTGTTTTTCCTTCTTACCAATAATTTCCAAACCAATCTCCTCAATGGAATAATCCTTCACAAAGTTAGAGGTCTTCAATGAGTTAGCCACCAAATTTAAAATCTCCTCCTCAACAACCTAGCATACCTCAAAATACTGCTCCACTAAAGAATCCTAAACTTCCTACTCAGCGTAATCCAAACCCTAATAATAATCAAGACAAACCTATTTACAATAGTGATACTATTTATTAGAATTATTCCTTGGAATTTCAGGAAATCAACCTTAGATCATGGAAATTCCAACAGGAACCTCCTCATCCTTCTCCATAAGAATATCCAAAAAAGGAAAGAAAGGAACCTACACCTCAACAAATTTCTCAAATTCTCCCTTACCCTAAGAGTTTGATCATTAAAAATAAATTTACACTTGAATAAACTGAACTTTTAGGGCGATTAAAAGACTTGTGTGTTAAGATACCTCTTGTGTGGGTGATTAAAGATGTTCCCATCCATAACAAATTCATGAAGTAATAATTTCTGGAAAGGCATGGGAGAAGAAAAAGGTATGCCCCACAATCAAAGTCATAGGGAAACTAGCTAATATAATGCTTGAGAGGATGAATGTTCCCAAGTACTTGGATCTAGGTAGCCCAGTTGTAGATGTCCATATTAATAAAATTGCAATTCAAAATATTTTGATTGATGTAGAAGTTGTTATCAACATCATGAATAAGGACACTATGTTTAAACTCATACTTTAATACTCCTTAAGAAAAACCGCCACTGCACTTCAGCTTATTGATAGATCAATAATGGAACTAGAGGGCATGATAGAAATATAATGGTCCAAATTTATTATTGGGAGTACCCCATTGATTACCTATTCTATCAATCAAAGAATAAGTTTAATGTACATCCACTTGACATCTTGGGGAGACCCTTTTTGGGTACAATAGATGCTTATATCAGATGTCGGGCAAGTAACATGACCACAACTTATAAGAAATTCCAGAATCAACTTGTGTTATAGACTCCTACTGAACCCTTTGTTGAAGCAAATTTTCCTAATTGGGTGGAAAATGAAGAAGAAGACAACCCCATCCTTATATTATCTTATATTGTTTATACCATTGAAAGATATCTCAATAGAAAACAAGCTAATGAAGATGTCTTAATTTATAAAACAATACTATTAAGAGAATTGATGGTCTAAATAGTGTTAAAACTCCAAGGCAAACTAGTAGATCAAGGAAAAATAAATGGGAAGAACTACTCCTCATTGGATCTGATAAAGACATTGGCAACAAAATTGAAATATGTACCTCTAAATTGTTAAAAAATAGCACCTCCCTTATTTTTGATCAAGAATAGGAGTTGGTCACTATTTTAAGAAATAACATTGATTCTTTTGCATGGGACTATAAGGGGTGAAAGGATGTAATCCATCTATTTATACCTATCACATTTATATTAAATAATATCACAAGTTAATTCCCCAACTTCAAAGAAGGATAAGCCTTACGTTAAAAGACTTTGTTAAAGAAGAATTGCAAAAAATCTTAGATGTTGGGTTCATTTATCCTATTTATGATAGTGAGTGGGTATCACCTTTGGTTATTGTTGCTAAGGAAATAGCAAGTTGGGAATATGTGTGAATTATTAGGAATTATACAAGGACACTAGAAAATAACACTTTCCTCTACCTTTCATTGATCAAATCTTAAATGTTGTGGTAGGAAAGAATAACTTATCATTTTTGAATGGGTTTAATGGTTACAACCAAATTTAAATTAGTCCTAAAAACAAAGACAAAACCATTTTTTTCTACCCTTGGAATATTTGCTTCTAAAGTTCTTCCCTTTGGCTTATGCAATGCCCCAACCAAATTTCAAAGAGCAGTACTTAACATATTTTCATATTTTATCCATAACACCATAGAGATTTATATGGATGACTTTACATTGGTTGAGCCCTAAACAGCTTCCTTTATTTTTTTAGAAAATTCAAAAGAGGCTCCCATTAAATTTTGAAATTATTGTCTTTATTTTATTTTTTGTTCTATTGGGATGGTTTTATGGTTGTTTTCTTTCTCGGCCATTTGCTTTTGGGTGCTTCTTATTATCACTTTTGGGATGATGACTTGATGATGTGTTCCTATTGGAAGGAATCCGCGATAATGTGAGTAGTTTTAACATGATTCAAATTTGGAATAAAATATTTTATGTTTCAATTGTCATCCTTGTGTTTCTTTTCATTTATTTTTTTTCTTAATACCATGTAACAAAGCTACTTTCTTTTATCAATTATTTTGTTTTATGAATGTACATCCAATAATAAAGATTTATTTAGATAGTTAGATTTTACCATTTTTAAAAAAGGAAATAAAATATTTTCAAATCTTTAAAAAATATTTGGGTTGTTATAATGGATATTTTCCTAATTACTTTGTGGAAATAAAAAATAAAACTTTAAAGAAATAGAATTAAAAAAAACATCAATAATTAATATATTCTTCCATTCTTTTCTTGTTTTACATTTTATTTTTTATAGTACATAAGAGAATTCTTATTTATATAATTTTTGGTTAATTATTTTATGTGTATAATTAATGAATCTTCTTCTATTTTGAACCATTTTAAATATCAAGGAACTAATTTGTAAGATTGTTACCAACTGAAAGATCTTCTTTCAATATTTAAATCTTGAATTATAAAATAAAATAAAGTATTGATAATACAAATTATATTCCTTTTGCTAAGATGTGGATTTTTCAAGTTAATATGATGAATATCCATTTTTTTTGGTGAGAAAGAAATGGTTTGAGGAAAACATTTTAATTTTTTAAAAAAAAGGCATCACCTTATAGGAAAGGGGGTTGGAAATTATGAAATTTAGACTTAGGAATTATTGTCAAGAATAGAAAAAGGAATTGAAGATATGTAGGAAATAGATCGGGAAAGAAATCAAGAATTGAGGCTTTTATATCCCTATCATTACAAGAGGAAAGATGAAAAAAATGGATAAGGATTTCTTATGTAAATAACTATATTTCTTTGTTTAGGATGAGGATTTCTTTTATGTTCAACTATAAGGATTGGATGGAAAAACGAGTATTAATAAAAAAATTAAAAAAAAAAAAAAAAAAAAAAACATATTTGAAAGTAATACATTATCATTGAATAAGGGATTGTTCCTTTAAATTTTTCTTAGTATTTGTCTATTAATTAGATTATGTGTTCATGTATAAGTCTTTATCTTAAATATTGTTATTTTTTAGTAAATGTGTTAGATACAAGTAAATTATATTGGGATGTTTAGCATGACAATTCTCACAGTCAATAAATCAATATTGATGAAAGCTTTTGGTATACTCTATGTTGAGTTCGTTGATATGCTTGAGGTTTCGGGTGAACAATTAACCCATCTTTAGGGACATAAAGCTTAACTAATATTTTTATTTTTCAGAATAACTTTCTATTTGAAGAATAATAATTAGTTTCCAAGCTTAATTGATTTTTAACTAAAGAATTCCTTATTTTGCCATTGCAATCAATCCATAGATATTGTATCTTGTTTACTTTAATTTTTTTCCTAGTTATCAAGGATAAATGTAAGTTTGATGTATTAATTATTTTATTTTTATTTAATAGCTTAGAACTATAGTAAGATTTAGGAAAGATTTTTCAAAAGTCTGAGAGGAAGTGCACAAAAGAAGCTGATAGATTGTTGAAGGATGCGGGAGAGAATGTGGGAGCACCATCTTCTTAGTGCAGACAGAGGAGGTCACTTGAGAGGTACACTAGATACATGGCCCTTGCTGGGAAATGTGTTGAGACCAAGCCATCTTCCTTTGAGGAAGTAGTGCAGTAGCCAATTTGGGTTGATGCTATGGTGGAGGAGTATGACCCCATAGTTCATAATAGTGTTTGTGACATGGTTTTGAGACTGGAGAACAAGTTAGTTGTGAGTTCCCATTGGCTTTACAAGGTAAAGCAAGCTGTTGATGATAGGAGGATCATGTTGCTACAGTATATTTCGACAGAGGAGCAAGATGCTGACATTTTGACAAAGACATTGTCAAAGTGTAAATTCGAGTTCCATAGAGACAGGATCGGGGTGGCAGATAATCCTTTTCTTGTTGAGAGGGAGTGTTGAAATATGGCAACAAGAATATTCCAATTTAATTTGTCCTTGAATTAAGTTGTGAATTAAAATCGAATTTACTCTTAACAACTTCTTAGTAATAATTAATTAATTTATTTTTAAACTAATTAGTTGGAGAAATTCAAGTTAGAAGTCTTTTTGAAGTCATGCAAGAGTTATCCCTTAAATTAAGAGATAAGATGAGTATATTTTGAGTTGTAATTAGTTGACTCAGTTTACTGAGTTAAGTCTAGTTAAATTAGTTCCAAACTATTTGAGGAACTAATAGTGAGTTAACAGTTAGTTGATGCATTAATGCACTCAACTAGTTCTACTCCAGTTAACTGAAGATTCTCTCATCATAAACTCATGCATGTCTATTCTAAGAAATACCTAGTTGAGATTAATGTTCAAGGAAAATGTACTATCAGTTGCATGTGTTTTATTATGGAGAAAACTCATGCATGCAGTCAAGGATTCATCCTTGAGGATTACGCAGTTTTGAAGGCTTGTTTTTCCACCTGGTAATAGGCTAATCATCCACAAGGAAAAATGAAAGGAAATAGGAGCTTGGAGGGTAGAGAGGAAGGCTAGAGAGAATCCAATATTGCCTGTGAGCATCCCTAAGGATTGTACTAAGAGCTGGCTAGCTGTGAGAGCTAAGGCTTTGTATAATTCCTATGGATTTTCACAATGTATGATAATACAATAGTGTGGGGTTTTTATCTGAGACTTTCCCCAAAGTATATTCATGTGTATTGTGCCATTGATTCTTCTTCTTCTAGTTATATTGTTCAACTCGAAATCTTTAAAGCTTCCGCAAATTGATAGTAGAAGTAGGTTATAGTATTCTGCTTTGATTTATATTGCATTATTGGGTTAACCTATCACAAATTTTCTGCAAAGTTCCATATGAACTTTGGTATGGAAAGCCTCTTACTGTAAAACATTTTAGAGTGTTTGGAAGAAAATGTTTCATCAAAAGGGCTGATGAAAAACTTGGTAAGTTCAAACCGAGAGCAGATGAATGAATTCTTCTTGGTTATTCATCCATAAGTAAAGGATACAAATATTATAATAAAAGACTTCGGAAAATTGTTGAAAGCATTGATGTATTAATTGATGAAGCATGCAGAAATCAGGAAAAAATGAAATCAACTGAGGAATATGACAGTGAGGAAGTTGGGGAATGCTTTCCTGCATCAAATCAAAATTATATAGAAGAAGAAACCAATGAAGCACCAGAAGAAGATACAACAGACAGGGAAAAGACTCCATCCAGGTAAGTTTAGAAGAATCATTCAGAATCTCAAATTCTAGGAGAAAAGGGGGCTTGAGCAAAGACAAGAAGAACTCTTACGAGGACCTCAAGCTATCTAGCATTACTATTCTCCACCGAACCTCAAAATGTAAATGAAGCCTACAAAGATGAATGTTGGGTCAAGGCCATGGATGAAGAACTTGACCAAATTGAAAAGAATGATACTTGGGAGTTAGTTCCTAGACCTCATGATAAAAATGCTATAGGAACAAAATGGATATTTAAGAACAAGATGAATGAAAATGGAGAAGTTATTAGAAACATGGCTAGACTTGTTTGTAAAGGGTATGCTCAACAAGAAGGTATAGATTTCGAAGAAACTTTTGCACCTGTTCCTAGACTTGAAGCCATAAGGATGTTTCTTGCTCTTTCTAGTTTTAGAAAATTCAAAGTATATCAAATGGATGTAAAACAACGTTCCTTAATGGATATTTAGAAGAAGAAGCTTATATTGAACAACTAGAAGGATTCATTCTTGGAAATGACGCAAAACTCATACACAAGCTTAAAAAGGCTCTCTATGGTCTAAAACAAGCTCCAAGGGCTTGGTATTACCACCTTGACAAATATCTACAACAACAAGGTTTCACAAAAGGCTATGCAGATAGAAATTTATGCACAAAGGTTGAAAATGATAAATTGCTAATTATTGTTGTTTATGTTGATGATATCATCTTTGGTAGCAATGAAGAATCCACGATTCAGAATTTTGCTTCAGTAATGCAACAAGAATTTGAAATTTCCTTACTTGGTGAACTTCAAGAAAATCCAAAACAACATTCCTATAGGCCCTCAACCTTGGGTATTTGGTAGAGTATTCCCCTTTAATATGTTTTATTATTAGTTCAGAATCTCCATGAATTGAAATTCTCTTGGCACCTAGCTTCTTTGAAAGTTGTAACCCTAAAATTAAGGCTTCATATTCCACTATGTTTTTAGTACATTGAAAGTTTAGCTTATATGAATGACCTTCTGAGTGACGAGTTTGTGAATTTGAAACCCATACACATGCCCCTGATCCTTCTTCACTAACAAGCCCATCAAAACCTAAATTCCATAAAGGTTCATTTTGTTTATCATGCTCTATCATATCTGTTTTTCATTTCTCAATCATACAAATCAGTTTTTGCATTGACAATTTGTTCATGTATGTTTCCATCATTGTACAAAATAAAAGAATCAAGGTCTGAATAGACTGAATATAGGATAATTGTGGGGTTTTTCCTTACTAGTAACCATAAATTTCATAAGCTTTTCCCTGTATAGTCTCCTCTGCTCACCAAACACTGGAATGGTAGCATAGGTCATATCAATTTGGAGGGTCCCTTGGAGTTTAGCTCCCCATGAGCGAGACAGTAACATGACGTATTTAGGAGGTATGTCAACAATAGCTATGTCCATTACCAAGCTCTTGGCTGGTATTTGTACTAAGTTGACACATAAATCCTTAATGAGGCCAAGGCATTTTACTTTACTTGAATCAAACGAATACAAATCCTTGTATCGTTGTTGAGCATTGGAAAAGGTATGTAATTGCGACTTATTTCTTTATCTTTTCATTTAATTCATAACTTCTTTACATTCTAAGATGGGTACAGGATAAAGGATTATGATAAAGTTAAGGGGATTTGTGATTAACATAAAATTACTAATTATTATCTTTTTCTATGTAGAAAATGAAGAAAATGGAAGATCGCCATTTGAGAGGAAAAGACAAGGCAAAACCAACTGCTGTCCCTTTGACAGGGAACGACATCCAAATGAGGCAATCGAGATCGGAGCGCATGGGCCAGGAAAAGGAAGAAGAAACGCCATATCAGCGCAAGAAGACGAAGAGATAATTAAAGAATTACAATATGGCGAATCCCTCAGGACCCTTTGATCCTGAGGGATCGCTACCTTAAGAATATCTGTATCTTTGGTATTTTCGCTTGGCCACTATAAAAAGGGACAGTGCTGCTAGCCCAAGGGGCGGATTATTGTTGTTTTATAGAATTTGTTGTTGCAAACTGAACTTTGATCATCGACTCTCTTTAAAGAGCATTTACTGTAACTCTGTTTTCATGATTAATACATAAACTTTGTTGTTGTTTCGTCTTTGATTGTAGAGTAACCGCAGCAGTGTGTCCCTGGTGGCTAAGGGCCTGACCCTAATGGATCACTTGCTTCCTATATCATTATTTCCCATTTACAAGTCGTGTGTGGTTTGGTTTTCTTTCCTTGCTTCATTCAGTAATCTGTTGTTCCTTAACATTTCATTTACTGGCTTTGTTATATTTAACTCGTATTTGAATAGTAAGATTATCATTTGGAATTGAAATGTTATGCTGTTCATTATAAAATCATATCGCATCGCTGTTCATTTACAGATTGACACTATTGTGTAACATCACTGTTCATTTACAGATTGGTATTGTTGTTCATTTAGCTATGGTTTACCTCTAATTATGATTATTGTTCATTCGGATTACCATCCCGTTGCAACTGCAATTGTTGTTCCCTTATAACTGTGGTTAATATTTATTATGCTAAACTCAGAATAATAATTCCATCATTCTAGATTCACTATGTGTTAACATGTGATTTAGTTCGCTGTGGGTTTATATTTGATTTAGTTCGTTGTTCAATATTTCATAGACTTATTTAAGCTTGTCGTTCCACTCTTGGTTTTCTGTTCAATTCATTTACTAGTTAAAGATTACTGCCCAAACCCTTTAGATTACGATTGCTGCTTAATTCCTTCTTGTAAGCTAAGCCTTGTTGTTCGATCTTTTCAATAGATTAATTGCTGTTCACACCAAAGCAATTACTTAAAATGACAATTCAATTAACAGAAAAGGAACAACAACTGTAGCAAACATTGACTATTGCTGTCTAGTTTCCAGAATGAAAATTTTCTCTTTGATTGCTTTTCATTTGCATTAGTTTACAACGGAAAGAGTTATCATTACTGCATCCTTGACTGATGAGTGCTGTAGTTTCTTAAGTGAATGGTTTAGTTACAAAGCATTTCAATTTCTTGCCATTACATTTAGAGTTTGTTTCCAACATCTATTTACTTTTATAAAAGCACTATACTACTAGAATTACTCTTGATAGGTGACTGCCTCAGACTGAGTACACTCTTGAGATAACAAATCGTACCTGGATTGATAATTAATGTAGGGTAAATAGAGGTTAAAAAGACCCTTTTTACTGCTCAACATTTTGGCGCCGCTGCCGGGGAAGAGTGTAGTCGTTTGTTTCCTTTGAAGAGAGAGTAGTGTAAGTACCTGCTAGGAGAGAATTGGGTTTTAAAAACAGAAGGTAAGAACTTGCATACGAAGCATGTAACAACCCTTCTCCCCTGCTCGCTTTCCTGCAGATTTGTTGTTATTTTGGGTAGAAATCAGCATTTGATTTATGTGCATGACTAAGCAGAAAAAGCCTAAAAGAATATTAAACCACTACCCAAACCTGATAAAGCTAAGGGGCTGGTGACACTTGGTTGATCGACCTTTATAGACGAAATCCTTTAAAAAAGTAGAACCTCAACCTTCAGTGGGACCTAGAAAAGCTGCTTCTAGACAACCTACTAGTTCCCTTTAGGCCACATGATCACCATCTATAGCCTTTGCTGAGGTGCACAGCCAAACAAAGGAGCAAGATTTTCAAGAAATTGAGAATTCTAGCCCAAAATCATTGCAAGAAGGGAACCTTAGTAATCTCTACGAAGGGAGAGGAGAAACAGAGGAAACTGAAGAACCAAGATCTCCTCTTGGAATAATTCAGCCATTAAGCAGCCCAGACAAGGGAAGTGCTGTAAAAATAATCCAGAACGAAGTTGAAGAACCTCAAGAGCTAAAATCCCCCTAGACATTAGTTCAGTAAGGAACTTTCATCATCCTAGACAAAGGAAGTGCTATTAAGGCCATTTTCGTTAAGGCCATTCCTTCTTCTTCTAGCCAGCCTAGGAATACCCTCCTAGAAATCCTAGAAGGTTATTGGCACATATTTGACCAAATGGCCCAGAACTAGCAAACCCCCAAACCTCCACACTGCAATATCCCATTGTGGATACTGCAATCAATGCACCTATGAAGCCCATTCCTCTCCAGCACATCTGTACATTCCATAGCCTAACATCAGAAGATCCAGACACATTTTTGTTTGAATTCGATGTGCTGTACAGGGGGTACGACTATACCACCGATTCCCAAAAGTTGAAACTATGTCCCTCTACATTAAAAGGGGTTGTTTTACGATGGTTTATGGGGTTAGGTGGAGGTGTTATAAATGACTGGGATCAGATGAAAGGTGCTTTCCTAAAGAAATATCAGGATTATTGTAGGTTTAAAGAGTTAAAGGATAAAATATTTCAGATGGTAGCTAGACCTAACGAGACACTAGAAGAATATGTTGAACGTTTTCAGTATAATCTTCAAAGATCTCCGTATGCATCATTACCCTTACCTGACAATGTATTAAAAACAACATTAATTAAAGGTATGAAGGAACAATGGATTGAAACACTAAATATTATGGGAAAATGAGTCATTTATCAAGAAGATTTTGCTAACATCATTGATTTATGTATCAGGAACTCATGAGGCAACACAAGGCTAAAACCAGCGGAACATGACAGGTTTACAAGGGACAACAAGATCTCTGGAGAAGGAGTAACTTGCACAGAAATCAGAAATTTACAGGAGAATTTCAAAACTGATATATTGGGGACTCGGACAACGCAGCTCGATATTATGCAAGAAAAACAGAAACAAGCGGAAGCAGAGCAGAATCTAGCAATATTCTGCCCCAGATGCAGAAAGAAACACAACCATAAAGAATGCCCATTAGATGCAATTCAAGTCTGTGATATCTGTACAAAAGACCACCCTACAGAGAACTGCCCCTCACTTCCTGGTTTGAAAGCAGTATACTAAGAAGAGGAAGAAGAACCAGAACCGGTGTACCTACTTAATCAATGTCGTCAATGGCAGTTGCGACAATCAGGTATGTTCCCCGATCCATATTCTTCTTTCCAGCCTCTGCAATATCATGCTCAGCAATATAATACAATGTGGCAAAATCAACCTCCCTTCTCAAACTCGTCACAACAACCATTTCCTTCATCATCACTATGGCCGAATGCCAATCTAATTGGCCAAATTTTCCCTGCACTCCACCATATTGGCAAAACAATGCATATCCAACACAATGGTCCCCTCCCACTACATAGAGTCAAGCCTGGCAGACAAACTGGCAAAGATCAATGAATCAGCCAGTAGGAACCATTCCACTCCTTCAACTTACACTGCCAGCACTACAACAAAACCCCCAGTCCAACTTAAGACCGCAACTCCCAGCCCAACTCAACTGGAACCCAAATAACAAACCGGCTCAATCCATTCAAATAATTGAAACACTAGAACTAGAAACCGATCTAAGGGAGTATAACGCCCTTTAATTAAGGTTTGGGTGCATTATAAAAACCGAGGGCTATAAAATTTTTCAAGTTGAAAATCAATTACCCACAAAACAACCATTACAAGAAGAAGATGTGGTCAGACAACAGACTCATGAACAAGCAACCACATCTTCTCCTCCATTCCCAGAATGATTAATCATACCATGCCCTATAGAATATCCCGACTTTGATATTTTGGGATGAACTAAAGAATTTGTACATAAAAATCCCACTCCTCCAAGCTATCCAAGATATCCTAATATATGCAAAGACCATCAAAGAGCTATGTATAAAAAAACCAAGGAGGAGAATAACAAATAATCCAATAGTCCAAGTAGTTGGCACCCTATCTGATATTTTATCAGGAAGAGAAGCACCTGTCAAATATGAAGATCCAGGGAATCCAATAGTGATAGTGCAAATCAATGGACAAACCTTCTCAAACACCTTAGTTGATTTAGGGGCTGCAATTAATATTTTAACAACCACCACTTGTCAAAAACTGGGCATTACACCAGTGGAACCAACCTTGACCTTATTAGAAATGGTTGACCAATTAGTGGTTAGGCCAGAAGGTACACTACATGATGTCATGGTATTTGTTGATTCCTGGGAATATCTTGCTGACTTTCTCATAATAAACCCCAAAAACCGACTCGATGAACATCCGTTAATTTTAGGCAAACCTTGGCTTGCGAGCGCTGATGCTTACATTGGCTGCCAACAAGGTAGTATGACCATAACTAGAGGGAGTAATATCAAGAATCTAGCCCTATACCCTCCAGCCCAGCCAAGTGTAACAATAACAAAAACTAACAAACATCCTGTATCATACCTCACAGAAAACATTAGATCCCCATTAACCATAGAAGATGCCCTCGATTTAAAGATCAAACAGAGGATGATGTTCTTAATAACTTCATTAACCAAGCTGAATCCAGATCCCATGTACAATGTCACATGATAGAAGCAGCATTTGACAATGAACTAGAAGAAGATCCTCTCAAAGACACTCATGACCAAACAATAACCACTACCTCTGTTTCAAACAACAAAACTATAGAGATTGAGCCAGGAAAAACCTTGAACATCAATAATAACCTGACTCTTGAACAAGAAGAAAAGCTGGTCCAACTACTGAGAAAATACAAGGAAGATTTTGCATGGGATTATCTGGACATGAAGGGAATCGATCCCCAACTATGTACGCACCACATTTATACAGAAAAGGATGCGAGACCGATTCGCCAACCCCAACAGAGACTTAAGCCTCACCTGAAAGACATTGTGAAAGCTAAATGACAAAAACTTTTGGATGTAAACTTTATTTTTCTGATCTTCGATAGCAAGTGGGTCTCTTTTCTAGTAGTGGTGCCAAAGAAGAATGGAAAGTGGATGATTTGTGTAGATTATAGAGAATTAAACAAAGCAACCCAGAAAGACCACTTTCCTCTCCCATTTATTGATTAGGTATTAGATACATTAGCAGGAAATAAATTCTTTTTTTTCTTGGATGGCTTCAGTGGGTACAATCAAATTCAGATCGCCCCTGAAGACTAGGTCAAAACTACCTTTACCTGTCCTTGGGGAACGTTTGCCTACAGAGTCCTACCCTTTGGCCTATGCAATGCCCCTGCCACATTTCAAAGGGCCATCCTCAACATCTTTTCAGATTTAATAAATGAAGGGATCGAAGTATACATGGATGATTTCACACCATACAGAGATGATTTCGACCCAGCATTAGACACATTAGAAAAGGTGTTGCAACGATGTATTGCCACTAAGCTCTGTTTGAGCCATGAAAAGTGTTATATGATGATGACTGAAGGATTCATCCTAGGTCATTATATCTCAGCGGCTGGAATACAGGTAGATCCAACCAAAATTCAAATAATTTTGCTAATACCTACTCCTACCACACAGACAGAGGTATGCAGTTTTCTTGGATTTTCTGGTTATTATAGGAGATTTATAGAACATTTTTCTCAAATAGCTGCACCTCTATACGCACTAACAGGGAATGTTGATTTTGTTTGGATAGATAAATGCGACCGTGCTTTTGAGGATCTGAAAAAGCTTGTGTCAATAGCCCCAATGATCAAAGGCCCAAATTGTGACAGGAAGTAGTCCTTGGGCAGGAAGAAAACAAAAAACCATATGCAATCTATTATATTAGCAAGAATTTGTCTCATGCTGAGCTAAACTATACTATTATTGAAAAAGAATTGTTAGCTCTGTAATACATGTTGTAAATAAATTTAAGCATTGTATCACTGGATATCCTATTGTTCTATATACATATAACTTTTCCATAAAATATTTAGCAAATAAACAATTACAAATGGTAGAGTAACAATATGGTTTATTTTATTGCAGGAATTTGACATCACAATAAAAGATCGACCTGGGAAAGAGAATCTTGTAGCTGATTTTCTCTCACGAATGCCGAAGCCAGTGGATGTAGCAACAGTTGAAGATCAATTTCCAGATGAACATTTATTTGCTCTTACTGTCAAGATGCCCTGGTATGCTGATGTTGCAAATTATTTAGCAGTAGGCAAATTACCAAAGCATCTGACCCCCAATGAACGAAAACAGATTATGCAATGTAGTACCCGATTTTCTTGGATTGGGAGCTACCTATTTCATATAGGGGCAGATATGCACATCAAAAGATGCGTTCGTGAAGATGAAATATTTGACATTCTGAAAGCCTGTCACGACAGACCATGTGGTGGACATTTTGCAGATCGAAGAACTGGTCACAAAGTTCTGCAAACAAGGTATTACTGACCCACAATCTTCAAAGACGCGAAAAAATTTGTTCAACCCTGTGACAGTTGCCAAAGAGTAGGATGCCCTGGATAGTTCCACGAAATTCCTTTGAACCCACAGCTAGTAATCAAACCATTTGAGCGTTGGGCGCTCAATTTTGTTGGTCCAATCAACCCATCATCAAATCAGAAAACATATATTCTAGTAGCAACTAAGTATGTTACCAAATGGGTTGAAGCAGAGGAACTTCCAAGAGCTACGTAGGACTCTGTCATTCATTTCTTGTTCCAAATCTTTGTGCGATATGGCCTCCCAAGAGACATAATCACGGACAGAGGACCACAGTTTGCAGGTAATAAAATTGCTGCAACATTCAAAAACTATGACATTCAGCACAAGATTACCACTCCGTATCACCCACAGGCAAATGGCCAAGTAGAGAGCATGAATAAAGTCAAAGAGGCAATATTAACAAAAACCATTGCGTCACACAGATGCGATTGGGCTACAAGATTGCCGGAAGCTTTGTGGGCATATAGAACAATGTGGAGAAACACCACCGCTTATTCACCATATTAGCTAGTATTTAGAAAGGAACCCATCTTTCCAATAGAGTTCAAAATACAAATGCTAAGAACAACATAGGAAGTTGGTCTAGATTTAAATGAGGCCCAGAATAATAGACTACAGCAAATCAACGAGCTATATGAAATTAGGCTCTCGACTCTTCATCATACTGCATTAATCCAACAACAGAGAGAAAATGGCACGACACCCTGATCAAAAAGAAAATCTTCGACGAAGGAGATTGGGCACTCCTATACAATTCCAAGTTTTAGGATTTCTCGGGGAAACTTCAGACCCGCTGGCTTGGACCGTATGAAATCTAGAAAGTGCATGACAATGGCACCATTAATTTGACTACTATTGACGGATCTGGACATACCTTTAAAGCAAATGGCCACTAAGTGCAACTGTACCATAAACGGCTTACTCGGGAATTCTTCTACCAGCAACTCTGGGAAGATTCTGACATGCAGATTCTGGCTGAGGAAGAGAATTCTTCCTCGCCTTTGGTTCACAAATAATTTGATTGCTTTTAAATTTTGTACATAGCTTTTTCTGTTCTGTTTGTGTAAATTACTTTCTGTACAGATTTCCGCATTTTTGCAATTTTTTTACGTTTCGCTGTTCCTTTTAGAAGGAACAACACTTTTGCATTTTGTTGTTCCTTTCCAAAGGAACAACATTTTTGCAATTTTGCTGTTCCTTTTCGAAGAAACAACACTTTTTCATTTTTTTGTTTCTTTTCGAAGGAACAAAATTTTCGCCGTTTTGCTGTTCCTTTCCGAAGGAACAACGCTTTCGCATTTTGTTGTTCCTTTCCGAAGGAACATCATTTCTACCTTTTTATTGTTCCTTTTCGAAGGAACAACACTTTCACGTTTTGTTGTTCATTTCCGAAGGAACAACACATCCGCATTTTCACTGTTCCTTTCTGAAGGAACAACACTTTCGTTTTCTGTTATTCCTTTCCAAAGGAACAACACTTTCATTTTTCTGTTGTTCCTTTCCGAAGGAACAACTCTTTCATTTTTGGTTGTTCCTTTCCGAAGGAACAACACTTTCATTTTTTATTGTTCCTTTCCAAAGAAACAACACTTTCATTTTCTGTTGTTCCTTTATGAAGGAACAACACTTTCATTTTTCTGTTGTTCATTTCCGAAAGAACAACACTTTTGTTTTTCTGTTGTCACTTTCTGAAGGAACAACACTTTTGTTTTCACTGTTCCTTTCCAAAGGAACAACACTTTCGTTTTTCATTGTTCCTTTCTGAAGCAACAACACTTTTGTTTTCTACTGTTCCTTTTCAAAGGAACAACACTTTCGTTTTTCTGTTGTTCCTTTCCAAGAACAACACTTTCATTTTTCATTGTTCCTTTCCAAAGGAACACCACTTTCGATTTTCGCCGTTCCTTTCCCAAGAAACAACACTTTCGTTTCCTGCTGTTCTTTTCTGAAGGAGCAAAACTTTCGTTTTTCTGCTATTCCTTTCCGAAGGAACAACACTTTCGTTTTTTTGCTCTTCCTTTCCGAAGGAACAACACTTTCGTTTTTCTGTTGTTCCTTTCCAAATGAACAACACTTTCATTTTTTTGTTGTTCCTTTCTAAAAGAACAACATTTCCACATTTTTTTTCTTGCACTTGCTTTATTTGCTATTCCATCTAAAAAAAAAACACTTTTTGAGTGCATTTTTCTTCTTTTTGTGTGTATGTGTGTTTCACCATTTAGAGGATTTTGTGAGTCATGGTCATTTAAGGCACAATGATACATTTAGGCAAGAATACAAAAACTAGAGGATACTGAAATCACCAAATTAAATAAAAATTGTTATCTTTAAAGAAATTGCTTTGAATTGATAAGAGAAAAAGGGAAAGGACACAACTATCTACATCACTTTGTTGTCTTTATTTTCACTAATACCAATGTGATTGATTATTTTTATCATGATGGTTCTTTCTAAATCTCCGTAATTCTCTTTGATCATTATTATTGAATAAGAATAAGGGCATATTTTTCTCTATTGAGATGTTCAGACTTTTTCCACCATCCCTACTCTTAAGGAGTGTTGAGCCACCCTCTGTATATAAATAGGAAAGTGTTATATAAAAAGAGAAGAAAAAGAAAAGATACATATCTATATTATTACTAACATGATTTGTTAGATGAAGGATAGGGGGTCTCATCCAGAGCCAGCCTACCATGATCATAAGGAAGAAAGTGAAGTGGCATTCCAACTATGGCCACCACAACAGGGATATGATCCAAGAGGCACATCAGAAAAATAAAAAGTCCTTGGAACATGAGGTCTCATCATGAGTCGGCCCGTCCACCTTTCACTCCTTCCTGGTGAATGGCATTGTGATTCATTTGGTTACCAAACCAACACAATGGCCTCCATTCTGACATCGCACAACACTTTCCTAGGCATACACAAAGGATTATGGTTCCAAGGGTGAAATAAGCAACTCTGTCAAGGTTATGGACACCTGTGGGCAACAGAGCTCTGTTGATAGTATTGAAGTCATATTTCTCATACACCAATAGTCATTATAAACCCTTATTCTTATATCTTTATAGTGATTTCAAATGAGATTATGTCATATAACCCTTTCGAACCTTTGATACACGAAAATCATTTACAAATCAATCATGATGGTTAAAGTGCATAATGACCGCATAAGAACTTTTATTCACATCAGCTTTCCTATCCTCACTTTTCGCATCATATCATGACATTTCCATATTTATTAGCAATTTCCATCATACACCTCGATTTTGGCAATCCGCTCATTTTTGTAAACATGTCATATATCTATACGTTGTTCCTTTATTCCACTGTACGATTGCAGTTCAACATGTTGCTCCTTTATTTGAAGGCTGAGGATGGCCTATCACATTATAGGGGGGCACGAATGAGCTCCATAATTCACTGGCATACGTGTCAGCTCATTATTCGGAGGTATTATGACTTCACCAAAAACTCGGGAATAGAAAGTCTAACGGTATTGTGTTTCCCAATATGCATGGCTTGCTGTTCCAACGCCATTTCCATGTTTTGCTCTGTAAATATTAGCAGTGAGTTAAAGTCTGAACAACTTATTATTCCATCATCTTCTCTGTGTTTTTTTAATAGTGAGCTAAAAATTTGAATAGCTTGCTGCTCCATCGTCGCCTTTGTGTTTTTCAGTGTGCTAAGCTTAAACAAGATGGGAGGAAGATCAATTCGTAGTGAGTCGTAGGTGTTAATAGTCTTTGACGTTGCACTCGAAATCTTAGCAAAGGGTAGGATGGATAGCCTACCTTAACTGTCTACAGCAATCTAACGAGACGGTGGAAATTGACTTTCTGCAGAATTTGTAGCAAAATCATTGCATGGTGAGAGGGAGACAAATAACAGTCACAGATGACATAATTGCTAAAGTTTTGGGACTGCCAGCCGTTGGACCTGCATGGACTCTAAAAAAAGGTCAAACTGCAAGACGCCATAACCATCTTCTGAGACGAAGGGAAAAACCTTACTGTCAAAGGAAAAGGGGTCCTGCCGGCAACCCTGAGAGAGCCTTGGGTAGAATTGGCAAGAATTATCCAAAGCTACATCACTTGCAATGGCAGAAAGACGTGGTAAGACCACGCCATCTCAAACTATTAGCTGTATTAAAGCAAAAGTGTGCTGTGAATTTGCCTGCGTTCTTAAATTTTTTATTGCATGATGTTGCCCGAAGTATAAGAAAATCTCGCCATGTAGAATTAGTAGTAAGACACATGGTTTAATTCGGTTGATAGTAAGTTACACTCTTGCCCAACAACATAGTAGTTGGGAATAATTGATTTTCTTGATAGATGGGGGACTGGCCTTGCCAGCCCCAAAATGAAAACACATTGCCAACACATCAATTAGACCACTGAAACGAAGACAATCTGTCAGATTGGCAAGAAGCAGAGGAATGCTGGGAAATTCCTAGGGAAACATTAGCCAGCCTATGGAAATACATGATTCAGAAGATGGGCAATGCCCACAACTTGAAGGTGGGGAAAATGAAGAAGAAGAACCGAAGGAGGAAACTGAGCAATCCGGTCAGGAAGAAGGGGAGGAATCAGAACAACGCAGTGAAGGTCCACATCCGGTCAAGAAGAAGGGGAGGAAGCAGAACAACACAGTGAAGGTTCACTGCAAAACCCTCTGCAAGAAGATGAATTGGCCCAAATTTTGGCCAATATGGGTGAGTATGTCCAACCTCACAGCCCACTCAACCCCCATATCGAAGAAGGGCCGTAGGAACACTCTGCCCATGATAAGAGCGCATTCGAGGAGATGTGCGACGAAGAGGAAGAAGAAGAATAGTCCCAGGAACAATATGCTCATGATAAGAGTGTATCTGAGGAGATGGGTGATGAGGAGGAGGAAGAAGAACAATCTATCCCCAGTCAGAATACACCCGAAGAAATGCATGATGAAGAAGAGGTGGAAGAAGAAGCTGCCTAGGAGACATCAGAACAAACTAGGGTTTCTACCCCTGAAAACATGATCAACAGAGCACTGAAGAGGTGTTCGAAGAAGGAAACATGGAAATTGGCCAAGGCGAAGGTACAATACCTGAAGTACAAAGCCAGGTCTGAGAAAAGAAACGACTGTTCCTTCTAAGAAAAAAGATGAAATTAAAAAGTTGCGAAAGGAATAGCAGTGATTGCTTAACGTAATTGAGCAACTTCAACAACAAATAAGAGTCTTAAAAATGGGGAAGAACTCAAAAGGAACCCCAAGGGCAAAGTGTGCAACCACCCAGGCAAAACCCCATAAAAAAAAGACCAAGAGGACTCAAGTCAAACCTGTTATATTGTGAGGAACATCATTTGGTTGTTGCAAATGCAGAAGCACAAACGGCCAACACACCAGCCTATGATAAGGAAGTCTAGACAGAGGCAATGTCCTATAGCATTATGACCAACCAGACAGTCCGAGAGAAGGAAACACAAACCATAAAAACTAGATGTCGCAATAAGGAGATCCAAGTAGATCTCCAGCCCAAAAATTTCATGATAGATAATGACCCAAGAATAGTAACACTGCAAAAAGATTTGGTGCAAGCCCAACGAATGATAGAAAAACACACAGAGGAAATTGTTCCTCAAGAGAAATATCAAAAGTTACAACAACCGCTAAAGAACATCAATGCATCAGAAAGCCAGGCCTTCGATGGATGGCGAAGGGCAGAGGAAAGAGTCAAAAGGGTAACCCATAGACTAGACACAATTATAAATAAAATGGATACCTTATGTTCTTTGTATACTGATGTTCTAGCATGTAGGGCACCCGCCAAAAACTATGCTTTGTTTTTTATGGAAATATATTTACAATTGAAAATTAAGGCTGTTAAGGCAAGAGTGCCAATAGAGCTAAAAACCATTGATGATTTCATAAACTGATGTAAGCATTATGGGGTGAACGTTAAAGTGATTGTTATGTGAATTTTATTTGCACAATCTTGTGTTAGATGGAGAAACAGAAAAGAACCCTAGCCCTTTCGTGGGTGATGTCCAACTTCAGGCATTTATTTCTTTTGTTGTTAATCAGATCAAGTGGCTTAAAGCCTACACTATCTTTCAGAGATAGGAGAATGGATTAGATTTATGGGTAAGGGGTGAACCTAGAAACCCATTGCAGTTGTGGAATAAACATAGGAGCTTAATGAGAGTGCAGGGTGTAATCCAGACATTAGGACCTATTCACACAACAATCATTTGGTAAGGGGTAGAATACTTCCTAACCATCAAAGACCTTGCCATAGCAACAACCAAATTTCGATACCAGACTTCTAATCGGAATATCCAAAATAAAAAACCATTCAATTATGAGAATTTTAAGCTAGCTGCTGACTGCTTGGTTATCTATGGTGACCTCATCTTGAGAGAAGGCTTGTCTTGGTTAGGTTGTAGGTTCCGAAGTCCAATCATCTGGTATCCTACACCAGGGTATAGAGCCTTATATGAGCTACCTGAAGGTCAGACAAGGCATATTTTTGAAGTCTTAGCTAGGAATCATGGTTTTAGACCACTGAATGAAAATCATTCTCCATCCTATTCCCTAACTGCCTTGCATGTCAATTACAATGTTTTCATGAGGGCATGAAAAAGGGTAAGCAGGCGGGTGTGTTGAGCATTAGAAAAGGTATGTAATTGCCACTTATTTCTTTACCTTTTCCTTTAATTCATAACTTCTTTACATTCTAAGATGGGTATAGGATAAAGGATTATGATAAAGTTAAGGGGATTTGTGATCAACGTAAAATGACTAATTATTACCTTTTTCTATGCAGAAAACGAAGAAAATGGAAGATCGCCATTTTAGAGGAAAAGACAAGGCAAAACCAATTGTTCTCCCTTTGATAGGGAACCACATCCAGATGAGGCAATTGAGATCGGAGCGCGTGGGCAAGGAAAAGGAAGAAGAAATGCCATATCAGTGCAAGAAGACGAAGAGATAACTGATGAATAACGATATGGCGAATCACTCAGGATCCTTTGATCCTGAGGGATCGCTACCTTAAGAATATCTATGTCTTTGGTATTTCTGCCTGGCCACTATAAAAAGGGACATCGCTGCTAGCCCAAGGGGCGAATTATTGTTGTTTTATAGAATTTGTTGTTGCAAACTGAACTTTGATCATCGACTCTCTTTAAAGAGAGATTACTGTAACTTTGTTTTCATGATTGATACATAAACTTTGTTGTTGTTCCATCTTTGATTCTTGAGTAACTGCACTAGTGCGTCCCTGGTGGCTAAGGGCCCAGCCCTAGTGGATCACTTGCTTCCTATATAATTATTTCCCATTTACAAGTCGTGTGTGGTTTGGTTTTCTTTCCTTGCTTCATTCAGTAATCTGTTGTTCCTTAACATTTCATTTACTAGCTCTGTTATATTTAATTCATATTTGAATAGTAAGATTATCATTTGCAACTGAAATGTTATGTTGTTTATTCTGAAATCATATCGCATTTATGTTCATTTATAGATTGACACTACTGTGTAACATTGTTGTTCATTTACAGATTGGTATTGTTGTTCATTTAGCTATGGTTTACCTCTAATTGTGATTGTTGTTCATTCGGATTACCGTCCCATTGCAACTGCAATTGTTGTTCCCTTATAACTATGGTTAATATTTATTATGCTAAACTTAGATTACTGATTCCATCATTCTAGATTCGTTGTGTGTTAACATGTGATTTAGTTCGTTGTGGGTTTATATTTGACTTAGTTCGCTGTTCAATATTTCGTAGACTTACTTAAGCTTGTCGTTCCATTCTTGGTTTACTGTTCAATTCATTTACTAGTTAAATATTGCTGCTCAAACCCTTTAGATTACGATTGCTACTTAATTCCTTCCTATAAATTAAGCCTTTGTTGTTTGATCTTTTCAATAGATTAATTGTTGTTCCTTTTCTGTTAATTGAATTGTCATTTTAAGTAATTGCTTTGGTGTGAACAGAATGATCTGCAACTGTAGCAAACATTGACTATAGCTGTCTAGTTTTCAAATTGGAGATCTTCTCTTTGATTTATTTTCATTTGCATCAATTTACAAAGGAAAGAGTTATCATTACTACATCCTTGAATGATGAGTGTTGTAGTTTCTTAAGTGAATGGTTTAGTTACAAAGCATTTCCATTTCTTGCCATTACATTTAGAGTTTGTTAAAATTGGAAATTAGGGCCAAACTTCATGTGGGTCATCTTATTCATGGTTGATAATATTTTTATTAAATTCCTCTCATCGAGAGGTGTAGGATTGATATAAAGATCATTCGATTTCGATAAGTATTCATGGAGATATGAATTTATTTTGATTATGGAATTATTATCAAGCCGACCTACAACTCATGTAGGCTCAGAAGCCCAACAGTCGCATCTATTCAAACACCAACATTGTGTATAAATACAGGAGGAATTTTTCTCATTTGGACTCACTCATATCATCACATATCTCTCTCTACTGCGCAAAAAAAAAGTCTCTTCTTTACTGCGCTAAAAAGGGTCTCTCCCTCACACATGTGAAGCCAGAAGCTGCTGAAATTGAAGCTGCAACTGCAGAAGTATAGTTTGACCTACGTGGACCAGAAGATATCCTCATATGAACTACATTGTAAGTTCATTTGAACCTCCTCTGAAAGCCACAACTTTTTGTGGTGGAATCAAGTCAATCCGACAAACGGTTTGCAAGATATCGACTGCCCTATTTTGAAGGAAGTTGTTGAAACTGAAGCTGCAACTACAGAAGTGATGTTTGACCTACGTGGACCAGAAGATCTCCTCATCTAAACTGCGTTGTAAGTTCATCTAAACCTCCTCTAGAAGTCGGAACTTTTGGTGGTGGAATCAAGCCGATCCGACTGTCGGTTTGTGAGATATCGTCTGCCCTAATTTGATGATGAAGTCGTTAATGCTGATGCTGCTGATCTAGGGTTTGCTACTGTTGATATAAATTAGATTTATTTTACTATTTCTCTCTGCTGAATTATTGAAGATAAAAGAAGATTTTATCAAAGAGTTTCCCCACACATTGTGGGGTTTGTCCCTAGCTAGCTGCCACATCTTGTGTCTCTTGTCTTGGCTTGTTTTCTGTCGATCGTTTAATGTTCTATCTGCACTTTACTTTATGCACATGTGATTGCTAATCTGTGGAATATAATAAGAAAAAGAAGTAAAATGTTATAAGCATAGAAAATACCATAACTTAACATGGTATCAGAGCTGAGGTGAAGATAAAGCTCGAGCAAGAGCAAGAGCAGTCACCGAAGAGAAGATTGGCAAGGCTATCCTAAAAGAACTATGGGGTCCTCAACACTCTTTCCTACTGAAGACAAGCTCCGTGAGAAAGCTGACTATCACGGATGGAAGATGTCTATTGATCTAACCCTAGAAGATCAAGGAGTGTTGGACCATGTAAGCGGCAATATTGTTGAGGCTCCATCAAATGCATTCGTTGCTGCATGGAACAAATGGAAAACCAAGAAGTCAAAACAGAAGATCATCCAGGACTCTATTGACAAGCACTTGGTGGCATACATCTCTGACCTGAACACCTCCAAGGAAATCTATGATAGACTGGTGAGTTTATTTAAAGTTAATGATGCAAATCAAGTTTTGTTTCTTAGAAATAATCTGAAGGAAATTCATAAGGGTAAAGATGAGAGTATGCAAGTATACTTCTTAAGAATCACCGAGATCAAGAAGGATCTCTTATCTATTGGGAAGACTATTACTGATAGAGAAATGGCACTCACGACTCTTGGAGGATTACCATCTGAATGGTACGTGTTCAGGACTACTCTTCTGAACAATAATGAAATTCATGGTTTCGAGAAATTAATGGCTAGATGCATTCAAGAAGAAACAAGGGTAGAAGAGCAAGAAATGCCCATGCCTAAAGGTCCTCCTTCTGCCTTTTCTCTCATTCTAAGAAAATAAATAATTCCGGGACTAAATCAAAAGGAAAGGTTGGACCTAAGGGTGGAAGAAAAGGACGATGTTGCATCTGCGATAAAGCAAGTCACTATGCAAGGGAGTGCCCTGATAAAAAGGACTCACATCGGGACGGTGATCAAAATCCCTCTGATGGCAATCAAAGGAATGACAAATTCAATAGCAAAGGTAAAAGGAATGCTTGAAATAAAGGAAATAAAGGAAGAGGACAACCATTCAAGAAGGCTAGAAATTCTAGGATATATTAAATGCACCTGACCTCAAAAAGAACCTAGTGATCATCTCGACAATGGAATACAAAGGCTACAAGGTAACCTTCAGTGATGGAAAAGTAAGTATATGAAAAAATAATGTTAAAGATGCCTTTACTCTTGGGTTTCATGTTGATTCATTATATCAAGTCAATGGAAGTTCACTAGGTGTCATGTCTTATGACACATCTCTTCAGTCCGAACTTTGGCATCAGAGGTTTGTCCCCCTCATTATAAAGCTCTACTCAGTGTAAGACGAATGGTAACAGGGGTGCCCAAATTTTGAGTAGAGAAAGAAGGTGTATGTCCAGGATGTGTCGAAGGAAAGCTCAAAAGGGGACCATTCCCCTCAAGCCTAAGCAAGACCTCCGATATATTACAGTTGGTTCACTCAAGCATACCTGAGGTTGGCATTAAGAGGGAGACTACTACACCACATACTCCAGAGCAGAATGGTGTGGCACTGTACGATTGTGGAAGTTGTCTCTATGGGTAGATTATGTAAAAATGCCTGATGTGGAAGAACCGATGGATCCTATTTATCCACTCGAGCCTTCCTCTTCCAGGAAGAGGCCTTCATGGCTTAGGGGGCTACTTGATGATGCCGAAGGAAATGCTACACCCCGAGGAACCTTCCGTGAAAGTAAGAAACCCAACAAGTATCATGGATACCTGATTAGTATCAACACAATCATACAAAATGAGCCTTCATCATTCTTAGATGTCGTCAAGAATCAAGTATGGAAGGATGCTATGACCATTATGGAGAATGATGTCTGGGAAGTAGTTTCTAGACCCCAGGACAAGACAATTGTAACTTCAAAATGGCTTTACAAGATAAAGCTGTAGCAAATGGAAGTACGGAATAGTATAAGGCTCGTTTTGTTGCTCGTGGTTTATCCTAGAAGGAAGGTATAGACTATGATGTGATATTTGCACTTGTTTCCAAATATATGACCATCTACTTGATCATAGCCCTTGTGGCTTCACAAGGATGGAACCTACATCAGATGGATGTCAAGACCACGTTCTTGCATGGTTCGATCAAAGAAGAGGTCTATGTGGAGCAACTCGAAGGATTTGAGATTTATGATTGAAAATCTCTTGTATGCAGGTTGAAGAAGGCTCTCTATGAGCTGAAGCAAGCATCCCGAGCATGGTATGAGAGGATCGATAGCTACTTGATGAAGCTGGGATTCATTAGGAGTGAAGCTGATCCTAACCTTTACTTTAAGGTTGAAGATGAAAATCCTCTCATACTGGTGTTGTATGTGGATGACCTCTTTCTAACAAGTGCATACCCTCTCATTCACAAATGTAAGATGGAGTTGGCTTTTGAATTTGAAATGAAGGACCTAGGACTGATGCACTTTTTCCTAGGACTTGAAGTGTGGTAGAAGCCAAGGCAAATTTTCCTATCTCAAGGAAAATATGTGGTGAAGATTCTAAAAAGATTTGGTATGATGGACTGCAAGCCTGTAACTACCTCGAGGATCTTAACTTTCAGAAGTTATATGGTAGTGATGTTAGACCAGATTTTGGAAATGCCTCTGAGTTTCAGAAACTCATTCGCGTTGATGTTCTTGGTGAACCTCCATCCGAACATATGTTTTACAATTAGCATTGTGAGATCATATTTGGTTGAGCCTCACAGGATTGGTGCCAAGAATCTTTTGAGATGTCTTCAGGACACAATCTCTCATGGATTGAGATACACTACTAGAAATATGAAACTGCATGATTATTCGAATGCTGACTGGGCAAGTAGTGTAGAGGATGATTAGAGCACTTCTTAGTGCTGGTTCTCTTTAGATTCTCCTTCTATATAATGGATGAGTAGGAAGTAGAAGTCAGTTGCCATAAGCATCGCCAAGACCAGATACATATCTACGAGTATGATCTCATATGAAGCTGCCTGGTTGGGGAAGCTCTTCAGTGAGCTGTTTGAACACATACCTCTGTGATTCTCTGTAACAACCAGAGGTGGGATTCAATTATTGAGGAATCCTGTATTCGTCGATTGTTCCACTAGATAGACATCATTTGGGATATGGTAAGTTGATGAGCAAGGAGGCGCCATCACATTAAGATGATGTAAAAGTCGATACACCTTGTCAAAAGCCCCGAGGAAAGATCTAATCTGTGATTTTCCCAAACGACTTGGAGTCATCAAGAAACCCTTGTATGAGGGTCATGCATGTTGCATACATTGAGCTCTGGGAGCTCTGAGGGCTTGCGGTTCTTACTGGAGCAACATAGGACCACAGGGTGACTCACCATCCCCTGGTGGTGCACATTGGAACAAGATGATTTTCTCTCTTGTGGGACAAGATGATTCGAACCCTTGTGTAGCAAGATGATTGGTTCTCTTGTGAGGTCTGGATAATGTGTTCTCCATGACGACTGTAGCAGGATTGATGTGTTCTCCTGTGAGGCCTGGATTGATGTGTTCTCCATGGCAACTGTGGCAGGATTGATGTGTTCTCCATGGCGACTATAGTAGGATTGATGTGTTCTCCTGTGAGGCCTAGATTGATGTGTTCTCCATGGGGACTGTAGCAGGATTGATGTGTTCTCTTGTGAGGCCTGGATTGATGTGTACTCCATGGCGGCCTAGATTGATGTGTTCTCCATGGAGATTATAGCAGGATTGATGTGTTCTCTTGTGAGGACGGATTGATTAAGTTCTCCTATCGAGACATCCTACCCATGCATTCTGGGACTCATGCGAAGTACCTCTCATCCGATCAATGAGCAGGGAAATGAAGTTAGGGACCATAGTAGTGCCGATGGATGCATTGTTGTATCTACCATACTCCCTACGCTAGGATGACCTCCATTGATTTGGGATCAATGATACTAGTCTGGGACCAGTGGTAGGAGTGGTACATTCTATGACACTGACTTTGAGTCGGTTGTTACTGGTCTAGGACAATGGTACGCACTCTGAGACTGACTTTGAGTCAGTGGAGGATGTTACTGGTCTGGGACCAGTGGTACATACTCTGGTGGACTTTGAGTTAGTATGATACATCCTCGATCATTTCTTCTTCTTCATAATTCGGATAAAATTAGAGTAGAACGGAACAAGCAGAGCATAACATAATAGAGCAGAGCCGTACAGATCAGTACAGGGTAGATCAAGACCAAGTAGAACATGCAGAATAGAGCAGAGCAGGGCAAGGGCCAATCTGTATAGGGCAATGCATTTGATAGATGAAGAGTAATGACCAACATACAGATTGCAGATGAAGTTCTCCCTAGTTGAGAGGGAGTGTTAAAATTGGAAACTAGGGCCAAACTTCATGTGGGTCATCTTATTCATGGCTGATAATATTTTTATTAGATTCCTCTCATCGAGAGGTGTAGGATTGATACAAAGATCATTTGATTCCGATAAGTATTCATGGAGATATGAATTTATTTTGATTATGGAATTATCATCAAACCGACCTACAACTCATGCAGGCTCAGAAGCCCAAGAGTTGCATCGATTCAAACACCAATGTTGTGTATAAATACAGGAGGACTTTTCCTCATTTGGACTCACTCATCTCATCACATCTCTCTCTCTCTCTCTCTCTCGACTGCGCAGAAAAGAGTCTCTTCTCAACTACGCTGAAAAGGGTCTCTCCCTCACACATGTGAAGCAGGAAGTTGCTGAAACTGAAGCTGCGAGTGCAGAGGTAAAGTTTGACCTACGTGGACCAGAATATCTCCTCATTTGAACTACGTTGTAGGTTCATTTGAACCTCCTATGAAAGCCACAACTTTTGGTGGTGGAATCAAGTCAATCCGACAGATAGTTTGCAAGATATCGACTCCCCTAGTTTGAAGGAAGCTACTGAAACTAAAGCTGCAACTACAGAAGTGATGTTTGACCTGCGTGGACCAAAAGATCTCCTCATCTAAACTGCGCTATAGGTTCATCTGAACCTCCTCTGGAAGCCACAACTTTTGGTGGTGGAATCAAGCTGATCCGACGGTCGGTTTGTGAGATATCATCTGCCCTAGTTTGATGATGAAGTTGCTAATGCTGATGTTACTGATCTAGGGTTTGGTACTATTGATATAAATCAGATTTATTGTACTATTTCTCTCTGCTGAATGATTGAAGATAAAAGAAGATTTGATCAAAGGGTTTCCCCACACATTGTGGGGTTTGTCCCTAGCTAGCCGCCACATCTTGTGTCTCTTGTCTTGGCTTGTTTTCTGTCAATCATTTAATGTTCTATCTGCACTTTACTTTATGCACATGTGATTGCTAATATGTGGAATATAATAAGAAAAAGAAGCAAACTATTATAAACATAAAACATACCATAACTTAACAGAGTTTGTTTCCAGCATTTATTTATTTTTGTAAAAGCACTATACTACTAGCATTACTCTTGACAAGTGATCGCCTTAGACTGAGTACACTCTTGAGATAAAAAATCGTACCTAGATTGATAATTAATGGAGGGTAAATAGAGGTTAAAAAGATCCTTTTTACTGCTCAACAATTATCTAGTGATATCTAGTCCCAATTTTTCCATGATAACCTTAGGCATGAGATTGTGAGAGGCCCCTGAGTCAAGCATTGCCTTGTGTAAAATTTTATCATGAATGTTTAAACTAATGTAAAAAGAAGGTATATCTCCATCTTGGAGTTTTCCATCAACTTGAGGCCCAAACAGTATTTTTGGTTGATCATCAAATACATTGAATGTATCTGTATCTTCTCCTATATTTAAGGCTTTCATCTCTTGTGAGCTGTATGCAGTTTTATTCATAAGTTTTGTTAGAGGAATGAATATTTTAAGTTTTGCCAATTCATGTTCTATATTGAATGATGTTTGAGTTTTGTTCAAATTGAGGAAATCTTGTTTTTCAACCAAATCCTTTTGGGAAATATCTCTTGGCTGGCTTGTAGAGGGATTCTTAGTGTGTGTTGCTTTGAACACAATATCATATGTTTTTTGGGTTGGAACATCTGCATTCTTTTTAGCGTAAATGTCAAGATTTTTCTTAGCAGCGGTATGAGGTACCTTTTTATTGGGAGTATCAACATTCTTTTTAATAGTATTATCGATCGTTTTCCTACTCCTTAGATTATATTGCCTATGGACTTCCATAACTGTATTTTCAAAACCTTTCTTATAATCCTCAGATTCCTTGGGATCTACTTCATCCTATGACAGAAGGAATAGGTCTTGTTCCTATTGAGTAAGAAATGTAGAATCATTGTAATTTACTCCCATTAAGTTGATTTGAGTATCATTCATGTCTTCAACTATTTCTCCCTCATCATCTGTATAGTTCTCTTGAAATGGAGGTTTAACATGCTAATTTGGACCCTTTTGTTCCCTTAGTTTGATCTAGGGTGGGTTTCTCCTAAAATTGGGATTTCTGATTTGGTGAGCAGGTTGGTTTTCTCTAGGAGGAGCCCTATTGGTTTTACTTATCCTATCCATCATCCTCTCCATGGGTCTAAGCAGATTATCAATTTTATAATCAGATGGAGAGAAGGAGGAAGGTTCCTCTTTGATAGTAACCCTTCTTTTAGTTTTTAATTTTGCTCTTTTGGCTAATAAATTAGCTTCAACTTTAAGGGCATTAGCTTAATCTGAATTATTCAATAGAAATTTGAAGGACGTAATTTTTTTAGACGTACACTCTGATCCTGGTTATGAATAATTTCAATGTTTTCAACTAAGATTAAGTAAAAGAATTCTTAATTGCTCTTTACTTAATTGAAATCTTTTCTCTTCTTCTTACTCATTTCATTTAAAATTAAAGAATCCAATTAGTTTGGCTACCTCGCCCTGTGAAATCTATTTGCAAAATACTGAAATTGATCCATACTTTAAGGAACAGACTCAACCCAATGGTAATCTAGACATCAACCAACCATACAATACAAACTAATTCACAAATCAAACCTTAAACTTCATAACTAGCCTAAGATCTAAAAACAAACAAATCTAACTTTACAGAGAGATCCCTCTCTGAAGCTGGCAAGGCTAGATCCCAGGTTCCAAAGTGGTTTTGTGGTTACCTTTGTAGTTTCTTTAACAACCTTAGAAATTACAGAGTGATAATAACCTCTTTGCATCTATCTCCAAAGCTACCCTTTCCACAAGTTGGTCTTCCTTAAACTTGGAGCTTTGCTTCGTCTCTGTTCTTTCGACAATCTTCCTCTTGCCTTTGTCTTGCACAAGTTTGTTGCTTGTTGTTCTCTGTGGTGCTGTTGCCTTGAGTGCTGCTAGCCATTCTATTGCCATGCTGACCAGTTCATTGAGCCTAGAGGAGTTATAACAATATATCCAGGGTATTCCTCTGGTTAATGAAATGTCTCGTGGATCCAAGAATGGTAAACTCTCGCCTAGTGGTCCCTACATAAGCCACGTGGATCGTAGGGATTGGAACTCTTGGTACTGAACTTAAACTTCTTGAAGTTATCGACCTCGCCATCTACAACTTTCAAACTCCAGATTCTCCTCAAAGCTTCATGCGAAAACAATGTTGATGTCTTGCCATGTGATCTTGATGTCTTTCTCAATGAACAAGAGTGTGTCCGTGTACACGAGCGAACTCATAGACCCCTACTCAACCACTTCTCCAGTACTGCTATCAACTGTATTTTGATCCAGCTCTCTTGGAGGCCATGATACCTATACTGCTGAGAAGCTGCTCAAACACCTGTGGTACCTAGAGATAGAGAAGACACTCACAACAAGACAATGTCAACTAAAAACATAAATCACTCGAGAATCAATCGGGCAACAAACTGGTGACTGTTGTGCAAGATTGCGCAACATTGATTCCGGGAGGCTGGGAGACTGTCAGATGGAACTACGCATTGCCAAGTGTCAGCTACTAATGAGGTTCATTGCCCACTGGAACTGCACAATGCGCAGTCTAGTGAGGCTCATTGCTGACTAAAACTACGCAATGTGCAGAACAGTTAGGCTGGGTTGCTGGCTGGAACTGCATTGCGCAGTTCCAGTGGGTAGGACTAGGGCACTGCCTCCCAGGATTGCCTAGAGCAAAACTGGGAGCCAGTGTGGGAAGCCTTTGCGCAATTCCTGTAGGAAAGCAGAGCCTTGATTGCCAAGAATGCGCAGAGCATGTTGGGAGACACAAGATCTAGGCCAAGACAGCCCAGATCTGCCCAATGGCAACTTGAAAATGCAGAGGACTGAATGTGTGTACAAAGCTGGTCCAAATTTGAGTGAATAGACATGCATGCAATTCAAGCAAGTGTAGAAATCAGCTAAATGAGAAAACAATGAGGCTCATGAAGATAGTTTCCGCAACAACGACTGTCAGTGTAGAAATTGTTATGCATTCAACACTAAGGAAAGGTAATGCAAAACTTGAAACAACACTTCTACAAGTTAAAACACATTGAAACGCAAACAATCGTTCAATAAAACATGGAAAACAACACCCATACAGGCCAAAAAATAAAAAGCGAAAAAAGCAGCAAAAGGCATGAAAATAAAAACTTACCCGGAAAAGTTGTGCCGCCTATGTTGAAGGTTCCTAGATGCCTTGGGAATGTTAGAGCTCCAAGATCAAATGTGAAGAATGGGCTCTAAGGCATTGTTTCAATAGATTTGGTGGAATTAGGGTTTATGACGTGCATGCCATAAATCTAGGAAAAAGCAACACTTGGTAGGGATTTTCTAAAATCAACTTTGCATGTAACTCATACTGCTAAAAATAGATCCCTAAAATCTAGGGATGCTTTTTCACTTTTTTCTTTTTTCTTTTTCAGGAAAAGTTGCCCAGCATGCAAGGAAGGATTGCACAGTTTTGGAAGGAACTAGACAACCTATCGGCACATGCAACAAGCAATCATTGAGGGAAAAATTATGCATTGTTTCTGGGCTGAGTGGTCTTGGCTGGCTGGCCAACTCTGCACAATTTTCTAGAGCAGTGTTGCTGGCCAGTTCTGCACATTTTTCCAAAGCAAAGCTGCTGGCTAGTTTTGCGCATTTCTGGAGAGAAGTGTAGTTGACCTGGCTTGCTCTACGCAATTTTTGACTGCAAGGAAGTTGTTGGGCTGCTCTACAAAATTCCTGAGGGGAAGACAAACTGCCCTCCAAGATTGCGCTGTTTTACCCGACAACCCATTGACCAGATGTGAACCAAGTGTTGGGTCAACTTGTAGTTGACCAATGGGACAAGTGAGCAAACACAAGTTGTTAAGCATCAAATGAAATCAAATAAACACAAGTACCAGATCAGTGCAGGATAACTGTTATGATTTCGAGGAGGGTGGTTGTAACCGCTACAAAAATTCTATAATTCAACATGCATAACAATTATACTTATTTATGTATGTTAAGGTGGTTGGAAACTAAAGGAGGGACTTCTACTCTTCACCCAACGATAAGTCAGCTACATTGCAACTCTCTTGCAGCGAACCACCCTCGAGCCAGATCCAAAGTCTGAGGGGATGTTTCTCAAGCAAATTCACGCCAAATATTGGTCTAGATTGGGTATTGCTCAATCCAAGAGATTGAATCCATTGTCTAGGTGGTTTATCAATTATCTTTTCATAGAAAGCATCACAAGGGTTTGCATTCCATTGTCCTAGTGGTTTATCAACTACTCAACAAGCACAATAGTGACTCATATTTCCTTGTCCAGGTGGTTTATTACCATAATGCTTCAACCATCCATTGAGCCTCCCAGAGACCACACAAGCTTAGACTACAAGTCCAAAAACCTCAAACAAATGCATCAGGATCACACTTGAATACTCAAAACTCAAATCAAGCACAAGCTCTATAAATCAGTTCCAAAATGTTTCAGCCTCCCACTAATATTGCTCCATAGCTCCACATGATTCCACGAATACTCTTGAATGTTTATGTCCTATAGTGAAAGGGAGAGCTCACGCACCGGAACCAACATTAGAGTTTCCTCAACTATGCATTCCTCTCTTGCTGAGCACACTTTTGTTTCTCATTATCTCTCCATGTGTCTAATGTCTCTCTCTTCCCTTGTTGTTGTCACTTCTACCCTTTTTCTCTGTTTTTTAGTCATTTTCCTCTTCCCAATCTCCTCTTGCCATTCTAAGAAGTTTCTCCTTCACACCGCCTTTATATTTCGATTCTCAAGGGACGCTTAGTTGCCTTTTCGATTTTTTATGGTGGTGGGCGTCAACCTCCCTTCCCCATCACCCCAATTTTGTCTCTTTAATTATGTCAAGCGATGGTGGCTTCGATCGACATGCAACTAACTTCCCAAATTTAATTCAAGCTAAATTGTGGCTATGCACTTCTTGTGGCAAGTCCCCTCCCTCAAACTTGGATCTGTGTGTCCCTTCCTTCATACCAACATTCGAAATTCAACAACTAATATTTTTAATTATACACAAGTTTTGTCCCAACTAGTTGTGGCTTTCATGTTCATAATTACAAATACAAAAACAAGGGTAGACACAGGTTCATGACACATGTGAGTGCAGTAGTCAAAGAGAAAGGGTATGGTCCACAAAATGTTCTAATGACTCACACGTGTGGAAATCAAGTGGTAAAAAACACAATGATATTTTTCACACAACATATTTGAACAACAACATAACTAGGTCAATTCTTTATCGATTTTATGTTATATGCCCATTTCAAAAATCTTATGGCCATTTTGCATCTAATGGCATTGAGCTGGCAGAATTCTAGGTACTTTGTCAAAAGAAAGTTGCCCCTAAAGTTGAACACCCCAAAAAATGTTTTGTAAGCACCTCAACAACCTTAAGAAATGGTTAGTGTAGAAGTGATGATGTCGATACCTTTGTGATGATGTCAATGCATTTTCACAAATCCTTGGGAAGTGACACGTATCCAATGCAATGTCATGGATCCCAAAAAATATTGCACAAATCCTAATGAATACATATCCATTTACCTGTTGGTACATGGATCCAAAGGAAATATCACATATCCCAATGCAAGTTTATAGATCTTGAGGGACAGTGCACAAATCCTTATTGGGGAACCCACCTATAACAACGAATCAAGTCCTAAAATGCAAGTCATTACGTAATGCACACAAGGTAATCGTTTCTTAAAACAGCATAACATAAGTTAATTTGATAAATTGCATAAGTTTACCATGGCGGGACATTCTTATCCTTATTACATTTGGTAATTCCTATGCAAGAGCTATTTCCTAATTCACTTAGTTAGAGATAGGTAAAAATGACGAATATAGAAAAGGGAGAGGGACTTCATGTATTGACCCTTAAAGTCATATAATATGATGTAAAAGATTTTCTAGCTTATCCAACTATCTTTTTGAAGCTAGAAATCTTAATTTTATACATGCAATCATCTTAGGGGAGGATTTTCTTAGAGTTACATGTTAATTTTTTTTAGGGATATATTGTTCTTTGCTTTAGATACTTGCATTTCATTATATACACATTAGATTCACTCCACAACATCATAACATTATTCAATAACATATGCAGTTATATAAAAAGAACAATATCATCATCAATGCAACAAAACATAAAGGAATAATAGAAGAAAAACATTCACACATAGAGACACTAGTGATTGGTCGAAAACCAAGGAAAAACCCTAGAAGGGGTGAAATCCCTTCAAATTCTTCTTATTAGATTGTCATAAAATGTTCAACAAAGGGAGAGTATAATGATCCATATCTTCAACTACAAAACATATACAACAAAATCAACTAAACAACATCCAAGAGATGAACCCAACAATACTAATAATCAAAACCCCTGATTCAGAGACCCGCGTTCAACTATCGAACTCTATGGTCAACAAATAAAATGAAACCCTAGTTTCCAACCACACGAAGAGAGTGCATGTGAGTGCAACTAAAACTCTCAAACCGCACAAATAAGATGTATGCTTGCAGTTGCAATTGAAAATTCCCTGTGGCAACCCTGTGGCTGCAAATCAAAACCCTAGATCACATGTGTGAGCTTCAAGCCCTAGAATTTTAGACCTGTACGAAAAAATCTCCGCAAACCAACTTCAGACCCATGTGAGGAAAAACAAATAAAGAAGAATGATTGATGATCTCCAAATGAAGGTCACTTGACTTGTATTTATAGCCATCCAAGGATGTCCAATTTCCTTTAGGGTTGACCTGTTCTTTTTGTGTACATGGGGGCTTGCATATTAAAACATAATTTTCCTTAACCAAATTAAATTCTTCCAAGAGATAGTAGGGGTATTCCTTGATGAGGAATATTGTCCAAAGGAGGGAATTTGTCCTTGAGCTGCCAAAATTAACACTCCCTCTCAACTAGGGAGAATTACCGACTGCAACATATGTCTCATCACAAGTATCTCATCATTATCAAATGTTGTCTTTGTTCATCTCTTCTCATATATGCTCATCCTTGCTTATATTTGATCATCCCAATCTCATATCTTCTTATCCCTACTTATCTTTGCTCGTCTACGTATCTCTACTCATATGCTAAACACTCTCAAATCTAAAAGAAGAATAATTTGATATTGGAGGGGAGTCCAAGCTACCACCCTCTATCCATCGGGGAGCACATCTAAACCCGTAATCCAATGACAATGAGGAAGGTCTTATGGGACACTCTCATGTCAAGTCATCTCATAGGGGAGCATACGTCTTCCACCCTATTCGAGCAATAAGTGAGGTACAATATCTCATCCATCCTATTGCTTCTTGATCTTCCCAACAATGACCCTCAAGAGTCATGTGGTAAAACACTTTGCATCATAATCCAACTTGGGTGAGATACCCGACTTACCAAAGGTAAGGATCACACACCCCCAAGCCCTCTCAACCTGTTGGCCAAACGAGGAGCCACAATCCCAACAAGCCCAACGTGTGGGTATGATGCAAACTGGGGAATACTCTGCCAGACCAAGATAGGGTAGCAACACCTTCCACCCTATGGGTGATATATAATGACAATACCCTATTGTCCAAATATCCCTCAACCCTAGGAGCCCTAAATCTCAATTCCTTACCCTGGGAGCTCAGATAGGGGGGGAAGATATGGCTTAGTATCCTTGATCAACCTTGCTCTCTATAGATCATAAACATATCAACATGCTCATATATGATACTTGCTTAAACAACTCACGAAAGAGTTCAACCATACTTCCTTGTTCATTATCAAGAGCAACAATCCTTTGATTTCATGTTCATGCGGTACATTACATCAACTATCATGTTAGAATAAATACATGCCACAAAAGAATACCTTATTCATCCTCCCTCTCACAGAGGTAGCAATCACAAGCATAGTATTGTCTCATACAACAGCAATGTCTCAACACAAGGAGACATCTCAGTCCTAGAAAATTACAAGATTTTCTGCCAATCAGATCCCACTCTTTATTGTCACAATGTATCACTGTAATATCCAGAACCCGCTCCAGCAACTCTCCAAAGAGCTTCCTTAGCCAAACTTCCCCACAGATAGCCATGCTAGCAACAATGTACTCAACCTCGACCATGGTTAAAGTTACAAACTTCTATTTCCTGGTCATCAAAATGCCCTGGCAGATCCAAAGCTAAGGCAACACCCATATGTGATCTTTCTATCAATACTGATTTCCAACCTAGTCAACATTAGTGCATCCATGCAATCATACATCTCCTGTAGTATATCTTAGACCAAGAATGAACATCCCATGCAAATATCTCAAAAAGTGCTTGTTGAAAACCAAATGTGTATGAAGTGACTTAATCATGAATTGACTTAGGTCGTTCTCTGCGCAACATCTGTTTAGATGGTTGTTACAAGGAACAACAATGCTTAATCAATTGACAGTTTCCAATTCAACAATATCTCTACATAACTTCTTGAAATTAAATTTCATCGCGGTGTCCAAGGATTTGGATTTCCACTTTCCAAACTCCTCTCCAATAGCTTCACGATATGTTTTCCTTTTCCAAACTTCTAATCCCATAATGTAATTCATCATTCCAAGATTCTTCAACTTGAACTTCAGAGGCCAACTCCCTCTTACTTTGATCATCATAGACTCATTGTATGTCAAGAATAGGTCATCAACATATAAAATCAAAATCAAAGGCATACCTTAGACCACTTTGATTGACACATCTTTTAGGATTTACCAAGTAACTGTCAATGCAGACATACTAGGCTTGGAGCTTGCTTCAAACCATACAATGTTTTTTACAAACATAACACTGACCAAAGCAATATACTCAATCTCAAACAAATCAATATTATGCAATTAATTTTGTTTATCAAACCAAAACTAATATCAAAACCATAAAAGTTTCTGCCAATATCACAAACTCTTTGGACCAGGTGTTAGGAAGAGCTCATGCCAAAATATTAGGTTATAATCTTATCTATTTGTTCTGTTAGCAACTATCATCAAGCAATATCAAACTTCATCAGGCCATCCACATAATCATGACATAAATAATATACATCAAGGATAATTCCTATAAGTTTCATCCATTCATTAATATTTTTGCAATAAAAATCACTATATACTGAATCATAACAATTTATACTTCAACCAATGTGCTAATGCCAATGATGCCAATACAATATCAATTACTGAATAATATTAATCACTGAGAGTTACTATGCCCATGCTATCATGTCACATCAAGGCAAATCACCATTGTCAAATACTAATTATGATCAATACCCTAACTTGTCATCATAGTGAATTCAATCAAGCCATAAGCCAAAACATATCTATGAATTGTTAAGCTTCATATCAAAATCCTAAGTCATCATCAATTATCCATGTCAATATTGCTTATCTATACTAAGTCAAGTCAATAAGCCAAATCTTGTTAAGCCTTTGCAACAGTTACCAAATATTGTCATATACTAGCTCTAATGATCAAGTCAAGGCAAACAACATATTGATATGCATATTTTGTTGATCAATGGTTGTCATTGATGTCAACCCAAGCAGCACCAGGGGTTACCCTGATCTTGCATGGGCATTTTGACTTGAAAACTTACTCTATTATGAATCAATGATCTTCTAGATGGATTATACTCGTCCAGATGTTTCCGTTGATATATGGCACACCAAGTAATTCTTTACGGTTTGAGAGATATTCGTGTTTGAAGTTAGTAACCCCAGTTAGTGGGCTAAAACCCTATGGGGTTGTGGCATGGCACTCATAATTGGATGTAGTCATTGAATAGTCAATAATTAATAATAATAAAAAAATATCCTAAAATCCCTCCAATGTTGACTTGTTGAAGACCCTCTCAACTCAAGACATTCATATAAATATTGACCCTCATATCCTACTCTAGTAGGGATTTTGTGGCTTCAAACAGGTCATCATGGCATTTACGCTATCACTTTTTTTCTGCGAAGCTTCCAAAGCTGAAATTAAAGCCCATTTGAGCCAAAATCTTGATGAACCTCGTGATCGAATTTCAGATCTTGGTTCGCTATATTTTCAGAGATATGATCTGAGGAAGTTAGGATTTTTTGCAGGGTCCCGAATTCCATGTCAAATAGGTGACGTTGGGAAAATCATCATAACTTTCTCTCTGAGCATTGGATTCAAATTTCATAAATAGTCGCAGAAAGAGGAGGCACTGTAGTTTGTTGAGTATCATTTTTAGGACCGAAGGTCGCAATAGTGACACGTGGCACTCCGTACGAATTTTCTCTACTGAACTAGTCTATAATCAGATCATCATGGGAGATTGGGCATACCTCTCTCTTGAAGAATCCAATCTTGGTCAGACCTATGGTGTTGGAAAGAGGACCCAGAGGGTGACCACAAGACAAAATTTCAGACACTGGAGATCCAAAATTACATAGATACAACAGATTCAATATCGAGCTCCTAGAAGGCAAGAAAAGTCATGCATTCAAGGATAACTGCAGTAAGGACCACACATCAACAGTCAAGGATAAGTCTCCTACAACAAGGTATGTATGATTAGTGTTTACATTTGAAATATGAGTATCATCTCTGACATATGTTTTTGCAGGACAACGTAAGTATATACAGGGTCTCAATTATATCTCTATGTCTCTATATGTCACACTTAGTTTTGATACCACATTTTGGATGTCCTATTCTTGATACTACACATTTGATGCTACACCAAGTCTGCTAAATCTATATGATGTTGTAAGTTGATGTTACTTGTCTTGTCATAGTTGATAGAATGGTCTCTGTTGTTGTACTTAGAACTTGGTTCATCACAACTCTAGGGTTTGTCATTAGTTTTTATTGTATATATCTTTAGGCCAATTTTAGATATAGTCATGCATAGAGTCCAAGCCTATATCAAGAGTGGGAGTCTTTGTCTACTGTTGCAACAAGTCAACAAAAAAACTGACAAGCACACTTCAAGTACACATTGTAATTTTAATTTGTATTTATTCATTATTATGCACTTACATGTGTTTTGCAGGCATAGGTAAGTTGAAGGATATTTTGTTTTGTTTTGGGATTGGTTTCAGTGGGCAAATTTTGCATGCAAGTAGAAGAAGATTCAAGTACAATTTCAAGCAAGAATTCAAGAGCAAAAGTATCAAATCAAAGGAAGCATTGTAGCAGGACATCCTTTGAAGACATGACAACCATCCGTATACTGTGAAGAAATGTCAAGGCCCAGAGTCATCATTGTAAAGTTGTAAAAGAGTCATTTGTAAAATTGTCATCATTGGAAGAGTCATTATTGTAAAAGAGTCAATTTGCCTAAAGTTAAAAAGGCATTATTGGGAGGTATAGGAGTCTCTGTTGGGATGATGTCATGGTTGGGTTGCAGGTCATAGTGTGATTGGGTGTTCGGTCAAAATCATTGTAAATCATATTGTATCGTGGATCGTTGTCCTTGGTACGGGAATCCACACTCTTGTCTCATTTTAGTGATTATAGGGTGGCAGGGAGGTGCTAGGCTGGTGGATGAAGTCGCCTACAGGTTGGATCTTGTGAACACTTCAGGGTGGTAGGTTGGTTTAGGATGTTGGGGCGTCCATTCAGTTGACTACTGAAGAAACCAGGGCATTGGAGTGTCCTTCCAGTGGGAGTTGGAGAAGAATTCTTTTCTAGAATCTAGGAAGTTGTTGCTTTCATTTTAGTTGGGGCTGAAGATTAAAGAATTTATTAGAAAAACATTCGGTGGTTTTTAACTCGGAGGGGGTTTACCACCTAAAATTCTTGTCTACTGTGTTCTTTTATTTACTGTCGTTATTGCATAAATATTAATAATAATTGAAGATTAACTAATGCTCTGAAAATATTTAAAAGTGCTAATTGCTAAGAAACACTGATTCACCCCCCCCCCCCCCGTCCCCCAATATTTCTAACATATTTCAATCCCTTGCAAACACAAGATTAGCCAAGAAATTCACTTTTTCTATAATAAATCAAACATTATGTAGATCTTAAAAACTTCCCTGCTCATAGAACTATCCATCATTTGCTCCATGTTTGAGATTATGTTTTAATCTTGGTGTGCTCCTAGTCTCATGCATAAGATTTTAGTTTTTGAATCCTACAGGCTCAACCACACCCATAGGCCTTCTTTCGTGTGGTTGGGAGGCTTATTACTGCACCCCTAAGAAACCAAATTCGTCCTCCCCGCCCCTTGTGTCCCGAATTGTACACAATTCTCTAGGATATGTCTTGATTCATGACTCTAGAGTGCCTTGGCACATGGAATTCAATGGGCACACAAATTTTTTTTTGAGACACTTGTCCCTCTGAAAAGCATGTCATTCGGCCCTTAAAGCCCAATTTGGGCCCATTTCTCACTCATTATTGTGTGTCTCTCTCATTGTGGCTGTGTGGAAGCGACTAGCAAAGGGTTTGAGAGCATTTTGGAGGTGATTCAAGCAACATGTAAGTGCATTTTGCTTTTATTTTTTTGCATTTTTTTGTTAGCAGTTTGCATGTCCATTTTTTTTACAAGTTTGTGCATTTTTTCTTTATTTTTTTTCAACATTCATGGCTCAATCAAGGGCAATAGGGAAGGGGCAAAGGAAGGGGAAGAATGTCCCCATTCGTTATGCCCCTCTTGTTCCAATTACATAATGGTATGAAAGTGTTCCGTCTATTGGCAGTGGGGCTGCAATAACAACTTCAATGTTGAGGGAAAAATAAATTTAGAAAGACAATAGGCTCAAGAAAGCAAATATCCCGTGTGGAAGTATGTCACAAGAGATCAAAGGCCAAGCATCAAGTCGAAGGGAGGAGGAAATGTTGCTTGGATATGACTCTACTGCAAAAATCATTTCAAGAGCACTTATCATTGTATGAAAGCTCATTTGTTGGACATACTAAGTTGTGGAAATGGAACACGTGCAAATGTGTCTTTAGCTAAGACGAAATAAATGGAAAAATAGGCCAATGTTGGTGTGGCAAGGGTGGTTGCATCATCTAAAATAAACAAGAATGATTACCCCCTTCCATTCTTGAGGAAAAGCAACAACAAATTTTCATTTGAGAGCTTTGGTGGGGGTGTGGGTCAAGTAGCAAAAAGAAAAGCAATGACACTTGGTCCAATGGACAAGATTTTTCAAAAACAGAGACGACAAGAGCTCAATATCACCATTGCATTCTTTTTCTATCTGAACTTCATATATTTTAATGTTACACACTCACCTTTAATTTTTGAGATGTGTTGAGCTATAACTCAAGGGGCTCCATCAGGGTATGTGCTTCTTGGGTCAGAGAAGCTTAGAACCACATTGTTGACTAAGGCAAAGAAAGAGGTGGACAAAATGCATGAGCCTATTAAATCAACATGGCCAACATCTACGGTTAGTATTGTTTTTTATGGATGGGCAGATCTAGAACACCACCCACTCATCAACTTCATGGTGTCTTCCTTGAATGGACCCATTTTCTTGAAATCAGTGGATGAACTTGGACAATACAAGGATGCAAAATATATTGGTGACTTGTTCATTAAAGTTATTGAAGATGTAGGTGTTGATTCTTGTGTGCAAATCATTACATATAATGCACCTGTTTGCAAGGTTGTTGACATGATTGTGGAAGCTAAATATCCACAAGTATTTTGGACACCTTGCATTGTCCATTCCTTGAATTTAGAACTTAAAACCATTTCTTATGATGTTCCTTGGATTGGAAGTGTTATTGAGGACACACGACATATCCACAACTTTGTACAAAATCATACAAACACCCTCACAATCTACAAGGAGTACACCCATCTATCATTGTTAAAGATTGCAGATACACAGTTTTCCTCTTCATTCATCACGTTGAAGGGGTTGAGGGAGGTCAAGACCACTCTTGGGGCCATGGTTATTTCAGAGTTTTGGTCTTTTTGGAGAAAGACGAATCAAGCAGCCTCAAAAAGAGTCAAGGACATAGTGTTAGATGATTCTTGGTGGGAGAGGGTACATCTCACTATTAAGATCATGGACCCTATCATTGCTTTGCTACGATTTGTAGATATAGACCAACCCATCCTAGGAGAGGTTTATGAGGGATTGGATTCCATGATTGAGTCTGTGAGAACCATTATTTTACAGAGTGAGTGCCCTAAGCATGAGATGCCATCAGAGGCCTTCTTCACCACCATACATGATATTCTTGTCATTAGATGGGACAAGAATTGCACACCTTTGCATTGTTTGGCTCACTCATTGAACCCAAAATACTACAACCATGGGTGGTTGAATGGTGGACCTTCTTGCAGATCCCCTCCTCACATGGATGGTGAAATTTCATAGGGGAGGAAGGATGCATTGAGGTAGATATTTCAAGATGGAGCATCCCTTGATGAGGTGGAGGATGCCTTTGCAGATTTTTCCATTGGCACTGGGCAATTTGCAGGCTATGATATGATTAGAGACAGGGGGCTAAGAAGCCATATTCTTGGTGGGAAACTCATGGGGCAACAAACCCTCCTCTACAACAATTAGCCATGAGGCTCCTCTCTCAGGTGACTTCGTCCTCTTGTTGCGAGAGGAATTGAAGCACATATGAGAATCCAGGGCAAAGACAATGGTGTATGTGCATACCAACTTTCAACTTATTTACAATTAGAGGGATGAGTGGTTGAAGGAAAAGACAAAGATGTGGGATGTCTTTCTTGATGAAATGGGTTTGGACAACAGTGTTGAGTTGGCATTGGCAAACTTGGATCTTAATGAAACAGTGCTAAAGTCTATCACTTTTGACGATGGTGATACTCTTGAAGGGTCATTCTCCACACCAGCAGATGCAAAGATTACATTAGATACATAGGAGGACATAGGAGGAGGATGCACCAGAGGAGAACAGTGGTGACAATGAGAGTGATGCTGATTTTGATGATGATGATTGATGAGCTACCTACTACTTTGTAGTTGTTTTGTATTTGTTATTTCTATTTTCCATTAGCATTGCTACTACCTATGTAACACATTTTGATTTTGATGACTTAATGAGAAAAAATTAGTTTCATGTCTTTCTCCTATTGGATCACTGATGAATTCGACACGATTTTATTTGTATGCATACGGTTACATTGTACAACTTACAAATTTTAAATTTACAATGCAGAATATAGATCTATGTCTGAATTTGTATCATGAATGAGAGCTTGTGTAAGAAATATATATATATATTATATATATATATATATATATATATATATATATATATATATCTATATATAGATATAGATATATATAGATATATAATATATATATATATATAAAACGTGTCCTATGTGTCATGTTCTGGGGGTCTACGTGCCATGTGTCAGACACTCGAATTTGTGTGTCCCATGTCCCTGTGTCAGGTGACTTAGCCACACCTTTAAGTCTTTCTCCCAATGATTGGGGCTTGGACTAGGAGAAACCTTCTTTGCTCGGTTCAAAACTTGCCAAAACATTTTTCCACAACATCAAATGTTTATTCATGACCAAAATTCTTCCTTTTGCAGTGAAGTGTCTTCTTTTCAAATAATGATAGGTGTTAAAATATCATGAAGAGTTTCTCCCTCTGAATGGGACGCCACTTCAGCGATCATCATTCAAAACATCAACTTGTCTATCATAATACTGTCATGCATCAACAACACTGTTAGGTTATGAAATCAAACTATATGCAACATAGTCATAACATATTAGCATCAACTACTTCATCATCACGTATGAACATGACATCGGATTTTCATCAAGGGTTAGTGTCATATAATCAGGGTAGATAACAAGTGTATCATCATACTTCAAGGATCATAATCACTTCTTTATCAAGTCAGGGCATCCATTCACAATTTCTAATCTTATCAAAAACTAAACAAGGTCAACAAGAAGATCCTAATTATCACAAGCATTTAACAATAGTATTAAGTTACAATATATCAAAATTAATGAATCTAGGAAGTTCATGTCTAAAATGTAAGATATCACATGTACTATAGATCAAGCTTACTTTCATATGCATGCATAAGTCACTTATGAAGGTGATATTCCCATCATACCTTAGGGCTTAACTTGCCTTCCAATCTTGTAGCTAAATCATAACATTGAGACAATACACCATACATACCTTGCAATATTTAGATACCTGTGCAACTTGTAGCTCTTATTTGTCATTGGCAGTTGTAATTTATGGATGATACTTTGAAACCTTTTCATCAGATACCACCAATTCCTTCACTAGCTTTCCTTTCCTGCACCTTAGATGGTCCTCAAAAGGTTCTACTTATCACATCTCATCTAGAGGTTATTAGATGCTCAAATATTCATGCAGGAACTATAAGCAATGAACAAAACAATAAATCTAAACAAGAATAGTATGACAAAGAATTAACATAAATCTAAAAGGCACATATCTTTCAATGAGAAGTGATCATCCCCCTCTTGAACCAACTTTCAAGAGTCATTATTGTCCATTATCCATGTAACAATGTTTCCTTCAATGATTCCATCAACCTCATCAACAACTAGGCCTAATTGAGGCTATCCCATCTAGGGTTACGCTTAAATCTGTCACAAGTGCTAAAACAACTTCTCATTGATCATGCTAGGGTTTCAAAACTACAAAATTCAAGCCCTTATCTTATCCCATGGTTTCTTCCAAATCCTTACCTCATGATATCCATCAAACCCTAGTATTCTTTGAAGTCTCCTACATCTTCTCTTACTCTCATAAATAATGTCTTAACAAGGGTGATCTCAATGATTTTTCTTCAGCCCAACTTTGACACCATGTTAATTTTTCTTAGGGCTATATTGTTCTTTACTTTAGATAATTTCATTTCATTATATACACATTGAATTCATCCCACAACATCATAACATTATTCAAAAACATATGCCATTATATAGAAAGAACAATATCATCATCAATGCAACGGATAATAAAGGAATAATAAAAGAAAAAAATTCACACATAGAGACACCAGTGATTGGACGGAGACCAAGGAAAAACCCCACAAAGGGGGAAACCCCTTCAAATTCTTTTTTTATTAGATTGTCATAAAATGTTCAACAAAGAGAGAGTACAATGATCCATTTATTCAACTACAAAACTTATCCAACAAAATCAACTAAACAACATCCAAAAGATAAACCCAACAATACTAATAATCAAAACCCTGATTCATAAGCTTACGATCAATTGTCGAACTCTGCAATCAACTGATAAAATGAAACCCTAGAGGGAGTGTACGTGTGTGCGGATGACACCCTAAAACCACACGGATAAGCCCGTGGCTGCAACTGAAAATTCCCTATGGAAACCTTGTAGCTACAAATCAAAACCCTAGATCACACGTGCGAGCTTCAAACCCTGCGATTTCGGACCTGTACAAACCAATCTCCATAACCAACCTCAGATTTGTGCGAGCCAAAACAAAGAGAGAAGAATGATCGATGATCTCCAAATGAGGGTCACTTGACTTGTATTTATAGCCATCCAAGGGTGTCCAATTTCCTTTTGGGCCAACTTGTCCTTTTTGTGCACATGAGGGTTTTCATATTAAAATATATTTTTCCTTAACCAAATTAAATTCTTTTAAGGGCTAGTAAGGGTCTTCCTTGATGAGGAAGATTGTCCAAAGAAGGGAATTTGTCCCTGAGCTGCCAAAATTAACATTACCACCTCAACACTTCATTTTATTCCCACTTTTTGTATTTTTATTTTTTATTTCTTAGTCCTTTTCTTTAGATATGTATTTTTTAACATAAAACATGGCATATGAGCTTTTTAAATGAGGTGGCATAACTCTAGCTTTCATTATTTTTTTATTTTTTACTTTTCATGCTCTTTACCTTTAGTGCATTTTTGACTTTATTTGACTTTTTCTTACATTGTTCTTCAATTTGTTCAACTAAACCTTGCTGGATGACATATGATAAGTAAAAATGAGCGATGATAATATCCTTCTCTGAAATGAGATAGAAGTGAAAAGGGAAAGATGAGAAGTTTAAAGTATGAATAGGATATGAAGTATGCTAACTAAACTAGATATCTCATAGTACAACTTGGCCCAAGTCTTGACGACACTTATTTAAGAATAATTATGTGCCCCCTATGGTATAATGTGACAAAAAGAATAAAATATACATTTTTAGGAACTGCTAATAGATCATCTCCAATGTTTATAATATTTATGACTAGTTAATAAACCATCACGCCATGTATAAGCAAGAAACCCACACATGAGAGTATAACACATCAACTAAAATAAAGGTCATGCCTAAAGTACATTTGGGAATGCACACATCTAATGTGTAAGGCATAGGAGCCAATATACCATGGCATTCATTTGAATGAACTTATCAATGTGGAAAAAGTTGAAATCGGGATTAAATTGGCAAGGGTTAGAAATTGAAAAAGTCATTAAAATCGGGAGGTTTTTGAAAAAGCCAGCAAAATTAAAAAAAATACAAAATTATTCATTTAAAAAAAAAAATTGTTAAAGAAACTACCCCACTCACGATTTTTTGGAAAAAATCCCGATTTTATCCTCACTTTTTTGATAAAATCCTGATTTTATCTAGACTTTTTCGATAAAATCCCGATATTATCTCAACTTTTTCGATGAAATCATGATTTTTTCCAAAAAAAAAAAAAGTCGTTAAAGAAACTACCTCACTCATGATTTTTTGGAAAAACTCCCGATTTAGTCCCGATTTTTTCGATTTAATCCCAACTTTTTTGATTGGGAAAAAATCACTAAAAAGTCTGCCGATAAAATCGGCTAGTCCAAAAAATCGGACTTTGCCGATTTTATCGCGACTTTTTCCACATTGGAACTTATGAATGATGTCAAGCATAGATTGCCATGTATCCAATAGAAGAACTAAATGAACAAGCCTACAATGGAAAGAATAAGTACGAGAGCTCATTCAAGTAGCACCATCACAGCTACTCTTATTTCAGTCCCCAAGCTCAAACAGTCAAGGATCCATTATCCTAATGTATTTTCCACACATACGGATTGGTTTAAGGAAACTAAATATGTTTTTCTACATTTTTGTGTTATTTTCCAGATCTGGAGATGCAGGACAATGTCAAGCTTCTCCAAATCACGTGGCAATCAAGGGTAGATCATGTCACTTGGTATTTGTACCTTTCCCTCACTATCAAGCATCCAAGGTAACCATTTATTGAATATTTTGAGTGAATTTTGCTTGTTAGTTTGTATTTTCTACAATTAAATATCACTGGTCTTCTAAGATCATTGGTGAACTGTGTAAATTTGGATACCCTCACTGGTCTTCTAAGATCATTGGTGAACTGTGTAGATTTGGATACCCATCGTAATATCTAGCTGGCCTAAAGTGAGAGGAGAGTGCACTGAGGTGACATTGGGTGCATCTTCTGTGTGCTTACCATTTAGTACCTTGACCGAACCTTGCCAAGTCTGCTAGTCCATGCAATAACATGAGTCAACACCCTTGAAAGTTCATTATTGAAAACTTGAATCACTTACCCCAAAGGTTCATTACTAAAACTTTGAATCACCTACAGATTTCCACATGAAGATAGTGGATCACTAGCTCAAACTGAGGGGGATTACAAAATGTGAAAATGAAACTTTCCTTCGAATTATGCAGACTCCTTTGGTTCGTTTAAACAAAGGCATTTCCAAGTGATAATACGGAGTAATGCAACTATGCTTATCGGTGCATGAAAACCTTTATAAGATATAGAGAGTACGTCTGATTAGAAGTTCCTAGTGAGTTTCCAATAGTTCTTATAGATGATTATAAAGATTAGCAACTTGAAATATATATATGTTTGTGCTTACGTAATATTAACTACAACCAATAGGAATGCTTGACAATACATTATTCAAATTGATGTACAATTATAGTGGAAAAAAACCCAATTTCTTTTGTGGTACAGTATTATTAAACTCTATTGTAGAATAAAAGTGAGAAATTCCCCTCTAGTAATGAATCTTCACCAATTTAGTGAAGGAAATTGCTCGTTAACAAGTACAAAGATGTCGATGGTACAACGATGGCTATTATTTGTTGGAATGAAGAACGTCATATGCTTCACAATACCTGCATAGAACAACATATATTTTTTGAGATGAATGATCAACAAAGAGCGATTGTAAGTAATCTCCAAAATACAACATGTGATAAAACATGAGTTTAATTTGTGTTTAAAATAAGATCGATAAACCATTCCACCATTATATAGACGTCCTCCTAACAAATAATGGATAATTTGATTCAATGACGACAAGTGTTTTTCCTCTTCTTAGCAATGAGAAACAACTAGACAACAATAAATAGAACTAGGAGCACGTCTTTAGAGAAAATTCCAACCTGAGTACATCAATTGATAACATATTATTGCATGTGGCATCTAATAAAATGTGATGCCATAATATGATAGTAATGAAATGTCTCGACATTGTGAAAATTTTCAGTTCTGATACAAGGATCATGACAAACATACCTCATCTTTATTTAATGAAACGTTTTAGGGAATCTACGACCTTCCCTGGCCTGAACGATGGAGAGTACACATGATACTCAAAACATTAGATGGTAAATCTTGCTAAATATATCGAGTGAGTATTTGCTAATGAAACATTTGTAGCCAAGACAATTCCATTACTGAAAATAAAATAGTTTCAAGCACACTAAAGACTTTCAAGATATACTTACCAATCCTCTTGTGGCATATGGCCAACTTCCTCTAGCATATCAACTGTAATGGTACTGATATTGTTTTTTTGAAACGTTTCTGCTTCTGATTGACGCAAATACTTATCTGATTTCCCCCATGCTACTAATATTGGAATATCCCACCTATGCGACATGAAATAGAAACACATTAGTTGAAACTTGATATGCATGTATGTGTTAAATAATCAAAAGATTTTTTTTCACGAAGAATGATGTACCTTACTGAAAAGATAACAACAGGATTATAAGAAAATCATTACCCCATAAAAGTTCTACGACTTACACTTTCATTCTTGAAATTGACAAAGATGACATTGTAGTTTAGACTTCAACATTTTCTAATGATTCTTATATCCAATGTATCAAAACATTCATTACATCTTAAATTTTAGTTACTGTGTTACCTATCATATTGTATGAGGAGATTGTGATTATTGAGAAATCTAGAGGCAGCAAGTGTAGTTGATTTCTCTTGTCTTGATAATTGTTTGTGATGTGATTTTATTTCTTTAGATTAGCTTCTTTTTTTTCTTCATTATTATTAGTGTTTTCTTTATCAAACAGCTACCAAAATCATAAGGAACAATGAGATAAAGGACAAAAGATATAGGCGATCAGCTAGAGCCAAAACCTCTCCAATCTTGAGAGGAAAACCCACAGAATTCTTCTTATAGAATCTTCAATTGACGAATTCCAAGGCCTAAACCCTTGACCGAAAACCCCTCCCAGACCAAGTCAATGCCTTTCCTTGAAGTACCCTTCTTCCACAAGATCAAACTAACCTTCCAGTAGCAACAACTTCTCCTTCGACCTCCTTTTTTGGACCTGCAACTTCTTCACTGTAATTCGGCCTAACTGCAGAAAACCTAGGCTGCACATGTGAGCAAGAACATGGAGGAAGAGTCTTCCTTTCTTCTTTGCGTGATGTGATATCTCTTCTTCAATGTCTTGGCCTTCAAAATGATCATTTTTCCACCCAAGATCATACCTCTAGAGTGACTGTAGTATTCGGTCTTTTTGCAGCAGTGAAGCCCTAATTTTCTTCGCACGTGTGAGATATTTTAGCCTAGAAATAGACCCAGTCTTCCCGGTCTTCTTTTTGCTCCTTCTCCGCACTTTCTTCCTTAACTTTAATTCTTGATCGATGATTTATTGAGGGAGGTTGAGTACTCCTATATATAGGTTTTAATCCATGCTTCTAGGCTGCTTAACTTCACTCCTAGGCTGACATGATCTCTTGATAGGCCGACTTGTATGTGGCATATTGACAAGGTCTTGGAGGGTTTGTTTGACTCATTCTTTGACTTGAATAATTTTCTTACAATATGTAACATGCCCACATGGGTCTCTCATACATGACAATGACTTTTAATGACTTGATGACTCTGTTGTCACATAAAGTGTCTAGACACCACGACAATGCTCAGAGTAAGGGCTATCACTCTAATCCTTACTCACTCTGTTTAGACTCTCTCTTAGACAAGTCAAGGGGGGTAGTCCCTAAGGTTAATGTATGAGGATATCCTGTGGAACACAGGCTCTAGGAGATTTTAAGGGTCAACAACTTGATGAATTTAGAATAAGTCTCGGTCAATTGGGATAGATAGACACAATCACAAGATAAAAATGACTACAGACTAGTGCTTTTAATTTGAATTAACCAAAGACTAAATAAATGACAAGTCACCTAGAGAAATTTATAATGTGGCAAAACGACGATCATGAACAATTAAATATAAAATGCCTAAAACTTTAACATGCAGGATAATCTAGCAAAATTATCTTTCTCCAATAGTCAATATGATTTAAAACATTTATCGCATTTTGACCATAGAAAAATCATGAAAATGCTTTTAATCACCAAATAACACCAAGGAACTTTAAATTAGTATTTTAATTATTCCTTAGGCAATTAGTTGAATGAAGAAATCAAAATCTTTTAATGTGACAAAATTAAAATGAATCAAAAGGGTTAAAAATTAAAATTTTAATGCGTTGTAGGTCACATTAAAATATTAAATGTGAAAGCGCAAATCCCTTTTAATTTAATTCCTTAGTCTTCAGAATTAGATTTTTTTTAGATTTTTTAAATTTTTTTTAGAAATTTTAACATTTTGGATTTTTTAAAATTTCTACTTTTTTTTAGAATTTTTAATGTTTTGGATTTTTAATATATATATATATATATTTTTTTGTAGGTTGGGGTGGGACTCTCTGATTTACATGTCCATTAAGTACCCCTCAACAGGGGGAAGGGCTAGCCCAAGATTTGAACCCAAGAACTTCCGGTTCGGTGAGACTTCATTTTCCACGGCCATTGCCGCTTTGAGCTACCTCATGTGGACTTAATATTTTTTTTTGAATCACAATCAAAATCATAAATTAAAAATAAAAAGGTGAAAAGAAATCAAGTCACAAAAAAAATAAATCGAATTGTTAAAAATTTAAAGCCCAAACAAACAATCAAATGAAAATATAAAAGTCGGAAATAAAAAAAAGGACAAATCAAAATTGAAATTGAAACTCAAATGAAAACGCAACTACATTAACCCTAACCATACCATAAAACGAATAAAAAAAAAGAAAAAAAAGGAAAAGTTGAATGAGTAAAAGGAGCTAACCCTAACATACACAAAATACCAATGTTCCACTTGTTGAAGTTTCTACGTTTACTTAGTTGGAAACCCTCCATGCACTTTATTTGATTTATTCCTACCTACTTGTTATTTTCCTTAACAAGTTATTTACAATGTAAATACTGAACATAAACACTAGTACATGCTCAACATATTACAGATCAACAACTAAACGAAATAGAAACAAACACACCATATGACACCATTATTTTTGGACTAATCTCCCCAGAAAAACCCAATGTGGAAAAACCGGTGCAGCTATTTGAGAGTTTTCTTATTAAGCAATATCAGAGTACAATCTGGGTGCTGAAATTGGCCTACCCAACAGAGAATTTCCTTGGCAGTAATACTTCTCAGTTTCTGACAAATTTTCTGGCTGAAACCCTGGATAATCCTTCCGGTAGCTACTCAGCACAAATCTGGTCCAGAAACCCCAATATCAGCCTCTCTCTAGACTGCATCAGCTCCTCTCTATCTCATGTTGGCCCTGCGTCACCCCTGATGGGTCTGCGTCAGCCCTGGGATGCCTTGCGTCAGCCCTCTGGCCCTTTGCGTTAGCTATGCTAGCCTTTCTGAGGCTCTATGCAGCTCCCGACTACCTCTGCATGAGCCCTGGCTGGCTTTGCGTCACTCTCCTTGGCTACTGCGCTGCTCTCCTAGCATTATCTCTGTCTCTCTATACTCAAATTCCCCTTAGCTACATCTCCTGATCACTAATTCTATCTCTCTTAGCAAACCCCGCTCTAGAGAATAGAATGATTGATCACCCTGGTGTATTCTCCAAGTGATCCTCAAGCCTCCTCTTATACTTTTCCTGTTGACATCTCAACAGCCGAGATTAAGTCCTTAATCAATAGCTAAAATTAGATCTGGTTTGATCCATGTCTTTTGGACCATTTTAACACAAATTCATATCAATACACATTAATATTTTATTTTCCCTAAGTTTAGACTTAGGGACTCTATTAAAAATATTAACTATTTTAATGTCTCCTGATCTGTTTAGAATCTACCCAAACCCTTTCTGGGTATTGGAGAGCTCATGTGCCCCAACCTCTCCACCAAATTGTGGCTAGAGCACATCCAATGCTACCCCAAATCAACACCACCAAGACTTCGGGATGGGGAGACGCGGGTGCAGGGAGACGCACAAGGCGGACATTTTCTGGTGTATTCTCCAAGTGACCCTCAAGCCTCCTGTTATACTTTTCCTGTTGACATCTCAACGGCCGAGATTAAGTGCTTAATCAACAGCTAAGATTAGATCTGGTTTGATCCATGTCTTTTGGACCATTTTAACACAAATTCATATCAATACACATTAATATTTTATTTTCCCTAAGTTTAGACTTAGGGACTCCATTAAAAATATTAACTATTTTAATGTCTCCTGATCTGTTTAGAATCTGCCCAAACCCTTTTTGGGTATTGGAGAGCTCATGTGCCCCAACCTCTCCACCAAATTGTGGCTAGAGCACATCCGAAGCTACCCCAAATCAACACCACCAAGACTTCGGGTCGAGGAGACGCGGGTGCAGGGAGACGCGCAAGGCGGACATGTGGGAGTACCCTCAAATTTTATTGAAATTTAGGGGGGTCGGGGGGAAGTCGGGGTATATAATTTTTTTTCCTTTCTAATATATATATATATATATGTTTAGGAAACGTGGGGTAGGAGGGCTTTTCCGTACGGAAACGAGTACAAAACGCTGAAACGCGTTTGGTACAACCGTGAAACGTGTTTAAAGCCGTACTGCCACGTTTCATGAAATTGAAACATGGCCAGTAGGGCTGGAAACGCGTTTCACAGCCGTACGACTCACGTTTCAGCATTTACTTGTGTTTTATTTATTTATTTATTATTATTATTTTTTTTCTGATTTATTTTTAGTGTATCCTAGTGACTTCTAGTTGCTTCTAGATGCCTGTCTAAAGTTATAAAAGTGAACTTTGTCTCATTCTCTCATCACAATATTCAACAAGTCGTTTCTCTTGGAGACTGACGATTTAGCAAAGGAGAAGAGAGGAAGAGAGCAGTTGTTTCAGCAAGGGTGTTTTGAGCAGTGAGTTAAGTAGATTTCAACAGCAAGAGCAAGAGATTTCAGCAACAAGAGAAAAAGATTTCAACCGCAGATTTGGAGTGTAGAGTTTCCGGCTACGATATTCTTGGCTTTTTGGCTCAGCTACATCCATGTTTCTCCTCTTTTTTAGCATTTTGGGGTGGCTTCAACTACATAAAATTAATTTGGGTAAGCAACATTCATTTTGTTAGTTTTTTCCTACTATTTCTTCAATTTTTCTAGGGTTTATGTTGCCAAAAATATGAAAAACGTTTTTTATTTACAGATTTGTTTTTTTAATTTATTTTTGCAACAATAGCTTTCAGCCAAAGTGCAGCTGCAAGTTTAAGCCCTAGGGCCAACCCAAGGGTTGAATATTATCCTCTTTGGAGGTATGTGACAAAGATTCAAAGATGTGCACGTGGTGGCTCATGGGAATGGCGATGCAATCTTTGCAATAAATCGTACAAGGGCTCCTACCCAAGAGTGAAGGCACATCTTTTGCATGGAGGAGGAAAGGGGATTGCAGGTTGTACAAAAATAGTAGATCCATTGGTAAGGAGGGCATATGAAAGAGAGCAAGATGAGGCGAATGGTACTAAGAGAAGGCATGATGACCTTACTCAAGCTCTATCTGACATTGAGCTAAGGATTGTAGATGAAGCAAGAAAGAGGAGAGCCGGTCCCACTCAACAACATGAACAACCAGCACCCAAAAATACCAGAGGGGCATCCCCTTCAGTTTAGGATAGCAGAATTGCTAAATTGGTGAATGTGCAAGCAAGAGAAGACATTGATTCGAGAGTGGCTAGGTACATTTATGCATGTGGTATCCCATTCAATGTTGTTCGCTCTCCTTACTGGCAAGATATGATAAAGGCAGTTAACAAAGATCCTCAAGGGTACAAGGGGCCCAACTATGAGAAAGTCAGAACCTAGCTTCTCAAAAATGAGAAGGAGCTTGTGGAGGATATTTTAGCTCCAATTCGTTCTTCCTGGAGTACGTCTAGGGTTACCATAGTCTCAAATGGATGGACAGATATAAGGCACAGACCATTGATAAATATCATTGCCACTTCCCCTAAAGGGGCAATTTTTATCAAGGCAGAAAACTGCTCAGGAGAGGTGAAAGATGCACAGTTCATTGCTGATGTTATTATAAAAGCTATTGAACAAATAAGGCCTAACAAAGTGGTGCAAGTTATCATGGATAATGCACTAGTTTGCAAAGTTGCAGGTTCAATTATTGAGGGGAGGTATGACCACATCTTTTGGACACCGTGCATTGTCCATAATCTGAATCTGATCTTAGAGGAGATCGACAACAAAGTTTCTTGGACAAAGGAACTCACAGGGGAAGCAAGGGAGATTGTCAAATTCATCACCAACCACCACCAATCTCAGGCCATATTTCCAGAGTACTCCAAATTGGAGTTGTTAAAAGTTGCTGAGACAAGATATGCCTCAAACTTCTTGATGTTGTGCCGCCTTGTTGAGGTTAAGCATGCATTAGTTTCTATGGTGGTGAGTCAACTTTGGATTGAGTGGAGACAAGTAGATTCAGAGTGGGGATCTATGGTGCATAGATTGTGCCTTGATGAGGATTGGTGGAGCAAGGTAGATTTCTTGCTAAAGTTCACAACCCTTGCATTTGAGCTTTTTCAGAGTGCTGACAATAACCAACCTTTCTTAGGAGAGGTATATGATAGCATGGATTCCATGGTTGAAAAAACTATGGAAATCATTTCGCAAGAGTCTCCACAACTTTTGTTTGTTGATGCTCATTTTGCTGGTTTGGTCAAGAAAATCATTGTTGATAGGTGGAACAACTTCAACACTCCATTGCACACTTTAACACATGTTTTGAACCCCAAACTTTATGATGAGGAGCTTATTGGTCAAAGCAATGGGAAGAGGAAGGCACCCCATAAGGATAGAGAGGTGGCTAATGGGGTGAAAAAAGCCCTTATGAGAATGTTTCCTTCTCATCTACACAGAGAGGTAAAGGAAGAATTTGCCAATTTTGCCACAGGGATAGATGATTATGCAGATATATCAGCTTTGGAGGAGAGAAGCACCATGAATCCAGTTAGGTGGTGGATTTGTCATGGAGCAAATGGTGTACATTTGCAAAACCTTGCCATTTGTATTCTTTCACAAGTGGCAAGCTCTTCATCAGTAGAAAGGAATTGGAGCACTTATGGTTTTATTCATTCTGTGAAGCGCAATAGGTTGGGCTCACAGAAGGCAGAGGATCTTGTTTATGTGCACTCCAACCTTTGCCTTGCATCTCATAGGGGTCCAGAAAACAACAGTGGTCCTTCTAAAGAATGGGATGTGGATGTAGAAAATCCTGATTTGGATATCTCTCTCGCTACCCTGAATATTGAGGCCGAGTCTGGAACTGGAATTGGCGCATCATCTTCTGCAGCACCACCATCCATTGTTGAGCATTGTATTGCTTCTATTTTTGATGAGGATTGTTATGATGAGGATTAGTCTTTTGTCTCTATAGCTCTTGCAGCCTTATAGTCTTTATTGTACTTGCAGCTTCATATATTAATATAAATAAAGGCTAATTTTGAGATTTGGATATATAATAAAGGTTGCTTTTGGATATTCCAGAATTTTTATTTTCATTATGTGATCATTCATGAGTAAATGTGATGTAAATTTAATTTTAATTTTTAAATGTAATAAATTATAATGTATCATTTATGCTTTAAAATTGAACACACACACACACACACACAACAATATATAGTATTCAAGTTTCTCTGTTTCCAAAATTTGGGGAGGTCGCGTTGTATCACTTCTCGTACGGAAACTCGTACATTTCCCATTCGTGAACTATATATATATAATATATATATATATATATATCAAATTCATATTCAATAATGAAAGCATAAGTAGAACGATACATACATAATTGAATTAAGAAATGAAATACATTGATCCATACTCATCATTCTTACTAATACATACATGATTCATCCATAAACCACGAGATTCAATAATGAAATACTCTGATCCATATTCATTATTCATTATTCACCATTCTAGAATCTATATTGATTTAAAAATTAAATTCATCATTCTAGATTCTAAATTGATTTAAAATTAAAATTCATCATTTATCATTCTAGAATCTAATTAGTCCTAAGCAAAATAGACTATAATAGATACTGAAATCTAAAGACTGCAATATTAAATAGATATAAATAAAACTCAAAAACAATGGAGTGACGAGTCTAAAAGTCACTCTAAAGTACACAGAGGGCTTGGTGCTCTTGATTAAAGACTAATTCTATACCCTTGTACATGACAAAATGCAATCAAAACATTGCAATCCATCAAACCTTGAATTCCTGAAAAACTGTTAAGTCTACTGGATTTTGAGTGAGATCTAAAATTCTAGTTTCTCGATATAAAATCCAATGAGGTCGGAACCACTTTCAAACATCCCGAGTCATTTCATGGTAATGTCAAAAATTTAAGTAAAATGATGAAAATGAAAGATAAAGGAGAATGTCACTTTTAATCTAAAAATTTAATATTACCATGAATTGCATAGCATTAGTAGGGAAATATGGTCAAATATTAGGTTTTCCTTGTCATAAATCATTGTGTACAAGCCTAAGTTGCACGAAATGGGGAAACGGGTACGAGTTTCCGAAACGGGAAGCGATACGAAACACGACCTCCCCAAATTTTGGAAACGGGGAAACGCAAATATAT
>APFE031372028.1:61722-78871 GCA_000404065.3 Pinus taeda | reverse complement strand
GAATGTGAACAGTCATCGAGAAGATGAACTGAACAATCACATTCATGTATATAATAGATAGCTGGCTAAATGAATAAATGAATTAGTTTTCTGGAGTTACTCCTGGCCTGACACAAACCAATGTGTTTTTATGCTTCAGATTTATCAATGAAAACCCTCGTTAAATCATTTCCAGATTTAAAAATTTAAATTTTAAAACCCTTGGACTGTACAAGACTGGATAATATTCCTGCAAAATGATGTTGATGAACCTCAGAGATCCAAATTTTACCCTTCAGGGTCTAGATATGGACACTATACAGTTTTCTTCTTCAGATCTGTAGCTGCACAACAACAAGAAAACACCCAAACGATATATACAATGATAAAACTAAAACCCAGAAAAACCCAAGTCAAAAAACCAAAAATAATTACAGATCTATGCACAGGAGTGGCACATCTATCAGATATGGGGAGTGTGAGTCCAACTTCACTCCCAGATTTGATAATCGAAGGCTCTCAATAGCCAGATTTATCAATTTCGTACATAAAAAATGATTTTTTTTTAGATTTTAAAGGAGGTGCTTAGCTCGAAGCCCTTCATGCTTCACCAGTAAAATTCTTATGATAAGCCTGGGATTAAATTCAACTGGGCTTTTCAGAACACACGGATTGGGAGTTGGCTAGTCCAACTGAAAACTTCTTTGAAAGCCTGATGATCTAAAAATCAAGACTTTCCTGCAAAACTCAATTCAGCCATCAAAATAGAGCAAGAAAATAGTAATAAAACTCAGACAAATAGAGGTATCTGCTATTACGTTCAGAATTTAGATTATTATTCAAATCCCAACGACTAAGCAAGATACCTATACTCAAACCACCCTTCAGAAGCTATTATCAATGGCTAAAAAAAAATTTACGCATTAAAAACGACACATCTTACAGTATTTCCACGAAGAGTAACACCAACGAAGATTAACCCCAAAGTCTTTCTTTATTATTCCAAAAAGATTGCACGAGAGCTTTTCGCTTAGCACATGACTCAAAGGTCGGATGAATTGACTGACAAATGACTTCCTATTTAAAGATAAATCCTTCAATGGCTAGTTTGAGTGATCCTCGTCAAAGCAATCTCGGCAGTTGATGCAGAGTAACATTTCTTTTAATTTCATATGTTGAAATTTTAAATTCTTGAGGAAATTTCAATTTTTCAATTAAATGCATTTGATTTAATTCAAAAACTAAATTTTTGAATTAATTTCCCCAAAATTTTGACTTTGACTTTACCCTAGGGATCAAAGACTTAAAATGTATCAAAACAATTGATTTACCTTAGTCCCTAGATCTCTTAAAATTTATTTTTAAGGACCAACGAATTTTGTCTTTGGAGAATTTAAATTCACCTAGGATCTAGAATTAATTAAATTTCTGGCTTAGGATTTTAATTAATTTTTGGCCAGAAAATCTAATTAATTAACTTATGAGGAGATAAATTATTTTTCCAAACTTCAAAACACTTTACATCATGATTTTCATATTTTTTACATCTCAAGGGGGAAAACCCATTTGTAAAAGACTCTCACAGACTACCCATTTCTGTGACACAAATATAATCCAACAGACAAAGCAATTTGTAATAAAATAACCTAACCAAATAGTTAGGATTATTTCCAAATCACTTTTACATAGACTCGATCTAAAACACTAGGACTCGCCTAAAATCCTAGTGACAAAATCCATTCTGCCTTTGGGGTAAGACTAGAGGAAAACTCTGCCGACCATCCAAGAATGGATCAGTGAGACAAAAAACCTCCCGAAATGTAGATCGTCACTAGAAAAATAGGTTTACCTAGGCAATTACATACATGACACAAATTTGCTGAGATTATTTACATCATATACATGCATAACGGGTTTACATTATAACATGATAATTAGCTATATTGCCAGGAAACATGGGTGCGGGGACGGGGACAACATTTTTGGAAACAGGGTGCATGGGTTCGTCGGGTAATATAATAATATTAAATTTTAAATAAATTATATTTTATAAATATAAATTTATAATTAATAATATATATGAAATATGATTCAATTTTTCAAAAATTAAAATATATATACTATGAACTGTTCAGTGTTTTTCCTGAACAAATTTTGAACCATTTAATTGGATTTTGTTGATCCATGGTGAAATTACATTGCAAGGGCAAGCAACACCACTGTTAGAGGGTAGATAATGAATTGGCTTGAATGTTTCTTGAACAAATTCTGAACCATTTAATTGGATTTTGTTGATCCATGGTGAAATTACATTGCAAGGGCAAGCAACACCACTGTTAGAAGGTAGATAATGAACTGGCTTGAATGTTGTGTAGATGATTGAGTTGAAAATTTGGAATACATTCTCACTGAACGGTTTATATTGTAAAGAATAGCACAAAGCGATATTCAGTGTATGAATGCATTTATGTAATGCCATTCATTAATGCAAAAAATGATGAAGATTTTTTGCGCTTTATTAATCTAATTGCAACTATTTCAGGTTAAAAGAACTGAAACGTATACTTATCATATTATAGTATATAGTATAAATAAAATTTAACAAGTCTGGGCTGAGTAGAGGTAAGTTTGTGGCATTGTCATCTCTGTTTAGGGCTTCGGTTGGGCACAGGAGTCTGCATAGGTAGGCCGACGTCTGTTCCTTAGTGAACAGTGCACTGTTTTGTGTAAACAGTGGCATGAATCAAGCCCTACAGCTCAGAGTTTGACAACAACAAGGAGGAGGGACTATGCCGCAGCTGTAGGAGGCAAATTGAGTGTATAAAAGTGGATTGACAGTTGTGGCTCATGTTGTAGACAGTCCAAAACAACGAGAAATTGTGACATTCATTCCGGCAATTTTGCTTAATGTATTTGAGCCCCTGTGGGTGTTCACTGTTCAAATGTGTAATTTAATACACCTATATTTTTCACACGCGGGTCTTGTGAAACTTTTTCATGGAATAATAAAATTGAAAACGAAAACTTGTAAATACCACTGCCGTTGATGCTGCTCTGTCCACTGCCGCTGAAGTTGCCCATTGCTGCTGAAGCTACCCACTGCCCACTATTGCTGAAGCTACCGACTGCCGCCGAAAATGGTAAACGAGGACGGCTCAAGCCTCAACCAAATGGAAAAAACTTAAAAGTTAAATGAAATCAGTAATCACGTATCAGATATTTGCTTGTGTGCGTTCATAAAGAGTTAAAGTCTTAAAGATTTAGGGTTTTTAAAGTTTTTTACCTTTGTTATAAGTTATTTTTTTAATTTCAATAAAAAAAATGATTTGAAAATTAAATTTTTAATATAGTTTTTTTTATGAAGAACCCAAAGAACCGGAAGAACCCAACCCGAAGAACCCAAGAACCCAACAAAGGAAAAGAACCCAAATTTTTTTTTTTTGAAGAACCCGGTTCTTTTGGGTTCATCTGGGAAGAACCCATACCTGAATCCGGTACTTGGGTGCGGGAACCCGGGACAGGTTCGAGAACCCCACCCCCAGGTGCGGGTACCCGTGCAACACAGATAATTAGGCTGATGATGATAGTTGGACGGCACATCGATTAGGCGCTATCCCTTTTGCGAAAAAAAAGGGGGTGTACTGCTATGGGTCGTCGAAACGTGGTGGTCAACAGACTCAATGACAAATCCTAAGAGCTCTCAAAGGGAGCTTGACCTAAAAAGTAAATCTTCTTGAGCATGAAACCCAGGCCTCAAGATCAACAATAATAAATTTATTTTTCTCATTACATCAAATACATAAAATCATGATTACATATGTCATTATGAAGACTGACCTAGTTACATATTTCAACACTCCCTCTTAACTAGGGAGGTGTTCATAAGCCACTCCATCTATATAACATCATATCATCCACCATTGTCACATAGCAAGGCCTTGACTAACAACGCTATCTCTCCACAAGATTAGAGCACGATGCTAGTGAGACCAATGATTTATAGACACCTTCATCATTGTCTCTCAAGGAGCATACCCCACCCGAGTGTTCACAGGCTATGTCCTTCTAGGACTATTCTTATCTTGGATTCCCAGTCCTCAAAGAATATTGGTCCTCTACGACTACTTTTATCTTGAATGCCCTACCACATCCTCAAAGAGTATTGGATGCCAGATGCTCACCCAATCCTCCATTCTTTCTGCCAAGTGAAGACAAGAATGATGTGTCTATCTCTCTCTCTCAACTAGGGAGGATATACCCATTCTATGAAGGAATGTACCCAAGCTCCCTCTTAACTAGGGACATGTTTCTAGCAACAACTCCTAGGTGGAGATCATGGGAAAATCAGCTGCTTGAGGGGCTCCCTCTTTCGATGTCATGAATTTAATTTTCTTTGTTATGAAGCCTTGACCTTTGGGACTTTTTCTAGGTCACAAACCATCCATCACTTTTATTTATGAATCATGTTAGTCATGTCATTATTCCTTTCATCGAAAAGTGATCCATTAGTCCATGTCTTTCCTTCACACCTTGTGACCTTCTTCACATCATGTTTCCTTCGAGATCTCCCATCCTTCCACACAAGTATGAGTTGTATATGACATCCGCACTTCTCTTTGGGTAGCCTTGTATTAACCCATCCAGATATTGTTCAAAAATAAAAAATTAACATCAAATAAAAAATTACCTTTTGTTATGGCCCTTCATCATGACCTCTGCTTACTGCAACATTAACATCCTGCATTCATATTGACACATCTCCAAGATATTTATTTGTCAAGGGTCTTCTTTTTTCAGTCTTTTCCAAGGCCTTCATATTCTTCCCATGTGTGAAAATTTCAAAACTGAAATCCTATTGCAACAATTGGTATTATTTATCCTAATTGTTAATTAATTTAACAATTTATCTGCTACAACAAATGTTGAAATAAACACACTGCAGCATTCAAAAATAAAATACTGCGGAAAAATAATGTGCTGGAGACTGAGAAATGCTAGCACACACATAAAATATGAGACAATTATTTTTGGACAAATGTCCCTAGAAAATCCCAACTTGGGAAAACCAGTGCAACAATGAGGGTTTTTATTATTATACAACAGTGAAAATTGGAGTACAATCTGGATGTCTGAAACTGGCAATCCACAACAATAAAATCTGCACAAAATTACTGAAGGTAATTTACTCTTCCTCCACAAGCAATCCCGACACAGCTTGTCTACAGAAAACTTGGCCTCCTAAAGCTTTTGTGTCACCATCTGTGCTGGACTGCACAGTCACTATGACGTCTAGCCTCTGACTGATCTCTGATGAAGTCGTTCTTCTTTCTGTTGTTGAGAAATTTGTCTCTTCGCCCTCTAGATCTGAGAATGATTTTCTCTCCAGCAAATCGAACTTCCCTATCTGAGGCTATTGTGCAAAGCTTTGCGCTGCCTCATTGGGATAACTTGGTCCTCTTGCTTCTTTCTCTCTGGATCTGGAAAACTTCCTCTGGATCACTGTTCCTGCTCCTCCTCACTCACTCCTTCGATCTCTGGCTCTCTTTGACAACTGATTGTTGCCACTCTGGAAATCGATCTGCCAAGAAATCAAATTACTCAAGTAATGTCTCCATCACCACATCGACCTCCTCTTATAATCCACTGTTGGAGCAACAACACCAAGATTAAAACATAATCGATGGCTAGGATCATATCTGGATCGATTTGTGTGAGTTTCTAAACTATTCTCGCATTATCTCAATTATCATTGATTAATTAACCATATTCCCTAAGTTTAGACTAAAGAAATATTTAAAAAATGGTTAATAATCTAATTGAGACAGTTCTATGTGGAATTTCCAAAAACGATTTCTGCGTTATGGAGATCTCATGTATTCTAGCCTCTCCACCAAATTTCGTGGCTAGAACACATTCGATACTACAAAAACTAACACTCCCTCTTAGCGAGGAATGTATTCTAGTGCTGCACACCCTGCCACAACACTATGTCTCTGTATCATCTCCCGTCACGCTGTTGATGTTTGGTTGTTGCTGCCCACCAACTACTGCACAACTCTGATATACGCTGCATCTGTGCTGCTGCTGACACTGCCATACTGCTGCCCACATGCATCTTCACTGTAACTCCCTCTGATCTGTTGCTGCTGCAATTGCAACATTTGCGACTGAAAATAATCCAAAATACTGAATCAATTGTGTTTAGTATGATGCATCTGTCTCTCGAGTCTTTGATTGCTACTAGCATCTGAACTGCCACTGAAGAATCTGCACTGCTGCCAACTTTGCACTGAGCCACCTGCTCTGTTGTCAACACTGTACTACAGTCCCCAACATCTAACTGAAACTAGTCTAAAACTTTCACTCTAGAGTTTTGATTGCAACTCTAACATTGATCCATCCTGCTACTGAATACTATGGGCCCCCGTAGCCAGGCACTGATCCATGAGGTGGACTCCTTAAGGACCCTGCTCAATTGTTGTAGTTCTCTAGGACTACAATACCAAATTTCCCCACCTCACTCTTGGAGGTATATTTGCGAACATCACGAAGTATTCCTCCAATGTGGAGGACAACCTATCAATCTCTGTAGAAGTTGCTTGCTGGTCTTTCTTCTCCTCGTCCTTCTTCCTGAGAGGACATTGGGTAGTGTAGTGACCAAGCTCACCACAACTGAGGCATTTGACGTTTGACAAGTCCGTCTTCTTCTTCCTCTGCTCCACTTGCCCCAACTGGGAACATTTGATGCGAGGGTCACATTCTCCTCCTCCTTCATCACCTTTGACCCGCTACTGCTATTACCACTGATGGACCTCTTTAAGAGAGCTCGTCTCAACTCCTCCTGCTGCAAATCTGCCCACATCCTATCCCATTTTGGTAGCCTATCTCTGCCCAATATGCTTTGGATAAAGACTTGCCACTCCTCTGAGACATTGTTGAGTGCCAATCGCACTAGTTCTGTGGGTTGAGGTGCTACCCCAATAACTGACAACTAGTCTCACATCTGCTTGGCAGTATCTTTGCCAACTATATGTGAGACTATATGATCCCGGACTCCATCCAGGATCAATCGCTTCACTCGCGCCGTCTCCTTCTTGTATTCTTTCTGCTGATCTACATCCTGGGGAACTGCCACTACATTATCAATGTAGGCTTTTAGGCCATATTCATCTTACAAGGAAGGAAATCCTAGTCTTCCAGATGACATAGTTGGAAGCTCCATCCAACCTATCTTGATCTGTTAATTTTTGGTATGTTTTATGCTTAAGAGCAATTTACTTCAATTTTCTTATTAGCCCAATATCAATATCCAACTTAGCAATCACATCAACATGATAGTAAAATGCAAATAGAACATAAACATAAATAGTGGAAGACAAGCCAAGACAAGAGGACACAAGATGTGGCACTAGCCAGGGACAAACCCCAATGTGGGGAAACCCTTGATCAATTCTTCTTATGTTCTTCAATAGTTCAGTAGAGAGAGATAGTACAAAATTTACAAATCTGATAATTTATGACAATAACAGTAAAGCCCTAACCACAAAAGTCAACGCTGGTCAAATAAGTCAGATTTGACCTCCAAATCATTTCGGTCAAAGCCCAGTCAACTCGACCTTCAACAACAAGATGAATCAGCCCAAAACAGTCTGAAAATACTCAGTCAAAGTCTGGTCAACTGAAGTCAACCTTGCGCTAGCCCTAAGACAATGAATGTTGGTCAACACAGGGTCAAACCAACCTCAGAATCCGTGCTCAGAGTTGCGGCCTGCCAAGGAGAAGATCCTCACCCAAATCCACAGTCAAGAGGAGGTCAACGTTGTCAAAACAACACTGAAATTTAGTCAAATGGTCAACGCAGCCCAAATAGAAAATGCCCTCCTTCCTTTGCACATGTGAGAGAAAGCTGCCCTTATCTGTGAATCCAATCAAGTGAAGAGAGAGAGAGATGTGTGAGGATGAGATGGTGAAATAATGCCATGAGGTCTCCTTTTATATGCAACATTTAGGTTAAGTTGGGGGTAAAAATGTCTGTTTTGCTTGTTGGGTGACCTTGACAAATTGTCAATTATATAAATAAATTCGTATCTCCATATATACATGTCGGGATCAGATGATCTTTAGATCAATCCTACACCTCTCGGAGAGAGTAATCCAAGAAAAATATCAGATGCCATAAATAAAGTGACCCATATGGAATTTGGCCCTAGCTGCCAATTTTAACACTCCCTTAACTAGGGAGAACTCCATCTGCTAATCCGTCTGTCAATTAGTACTATCTCTGCCATTAATGCACTGCTCTGTATTGTTCTGCTCTGCTCTGCTGAACTATGAAGAAGAAGAAGTGATCGGGAATGTATCATACCATTCTCTACTGTCTCGAAGTTAGTCCCAGATAAAAGAGAGTGTCTCATACCACTCTTACTGACCCAAAGTCAGTTCCAATAAAGAGAGTGTCATACCACTCTTATTGATCCGAAGTTAGTTCCAATTGATCCCAAATTAATATCATCCTAGCATAGGGAGTACGGTAGTACACGATGTGTCCATCTGTAGTACTATGGTTCCTATCCTCATTTCCCTACTCATTAATCAGATGAGAGGTACTTCCCATGAGTCCCAGACTGCATGGGTAGGATGTCTCAACAGGAGAAGGATGAACCACTCATCCTGCCTACATGTCACCACGGGGTATCACAAGGTAAGGCTGAACCACTTACCCTGTACACAACAAACCACTAGGGGAAGGCTGAACTACTCACCCTATGGTTGCTTATTGCTCCAAGAAGTACCCCAAGCCCCTCGGAGCTCCCAGAGCTCAATGTCCATATTGTACAGGACCCTCATAAGAGGGTCTCTCCATGACTCCTAGTCATTCTCGGAAAGTCAAGAATTTGACCTTTCCCAGGGGCTTCGTCAAAATATTCGCGACCTACTCATCAGTCTCAATGTGTTGGAGCCTTATTGCTCGTTGTACCATATCTTGGATAAAGTGGTATTTGATGTCTATGTGCTTGGAGTGATCATGAAATACCAGATTCTCTGATAATCAGATTCCACTCTGGTTGTCGCAGAGGATCACAGTGGTATCCAACACATGTCCAAACAACTCACTAAAGAGCTTCCTTAACCAGATAGCTTCACAGGAGGCCATACTCACAACTATGTATTCGGCCTCAGCAGTGCTCAAAGCAACCGACTTCTGCTTCCTGCTCATCCAAGATATCGAAGCAAAACCCAAAAAGAAACAACACCCAGAAGTGCTCTTGCGATCTACCACACTGCCTGCCCAATCAACATCAGAATAACCATGCAGCCTCACATCTCTGGCAGTGTATCTCAGACATGAGTGATTGTGCCCTGAAGATATCTCAGAAGATTCTTGGCACCAATCCAATGTGTGTGATGAGGCTCAACCATATATTGGCTCAACGTGTTAACTGCAAAACATATATCTGGACAGGAGTTCACCAAGAACACCAGTGCTCCTATGAGTTGACGATACTTAGAAGCATTTCCCAATTTAGGTCCGGCAACACTACCACATAACTTCTTAAAGTTAAGCTCCATTGGGTAGTCACAGGCTTGAGTCCACCATCCCAAATCTTTCCAATATCTTCACAACATATTTTCCTTGAGATAGGAAAATTTCTGCTGTCTTTTACCAGACCTCCAACCCTAGGAAGTAGTGCATCAGTCCTAGGTCCTTCATATCAAATTCGAAAGCCAAATCCCTCTTACATTTGTGGATGAGAGGGTCTGCACCAGTCAGAAAGAGTTCATCCACATAAAGCATTAGTATGAGAGGTCTATCATCTTCAACCTTAAAGTAAAGGTTCGGATCGGCTTCACTCCTAGTGAATCCCAACTTCATCAGATAGCTATCAATCCTCTCATACCAAGCTCGAGGTGCTTGCTTCAACCCATAGAGAGCTTTCTTCATCCTGCATACATGATATTCCCGATCATGAATCTCAAACCCCTTGGGTTGTTCGACATAGACTTCCTCTTTAATCAAATCATGCAAGAAAGCGGTCTTGACATCCATCTGATTTAGGTTCCATCCATGCGAAGCAGCAAGGGCTATGATCGAGAGGATGGTGGTGTATCAGGCAACAGGTGCAAATATCTCATCGCAATCTACACCTTCCTTTTGAGAAAAGCCTCGAGCAACAAAGCGAGCCTTGTACTTTTCTACACTCCCATTAACTCCATGCTTGATTTTGTAAAGCCATTAGAAGTGACAACCGATTTTTCCTTGGGTCTAGGGATCACATCCTAGACATCATTCTTCATAATGAACTCGTATTCTTCATTCATAGCATCCTTCCATATTTGATGCTTCACGGCTTCTTCGAATGATGTAGGCTCATTTTGAATGATAGTGTTCATAATGGTCAAGTATCTCTGATACCTGGTCGGCTTCTTGCTTTCATGGAAAGTCCCCCTTGGTGCAATATGTCTCTAGGCAGCTTTGAGAGTCTCCCTAACCCATGAGGGCCTCTTCTTGGAGGAGGAGGGCTCTTGAGGAGGAGGATCAATAAGATCCATAGGTTCATCAACATTAGGCATCGTTTCATCTTCTTTTTCACCCTGCTTTCCGGTGTCAGCTTCTTTATCCTTCCTTGGTATAGGAAGGTTGTCAACCTTGCTAAGAGCCATATCTTCATCAAAGGTGACACCATGACTTATCTCAACTTCCCTTTGACCAACCACAAAAATTCTATAGCCCTTAGAATTTTCGCTATAGCCCACAAAGATTCCTTTCTTTTCAGATGCACCCAATTTTCTTCTTTTCTCTTTCGGCACATGAAAGTATATGGGACTTCCAAAATTTCTAAAATGAGAGACAAAGGGTTTCTTACTAGTGAACATTTCTTCAGGAGTCTTGGAGACCAATGCTTGATGAGGGCATCGATTTTGAACATACATGATGGTATTCATAGCGTCGGCCCATAGAAACTTCGAAAGCCTTTGATGAAGCATAGCATGCACAACTTCCATAATAGTACGGTTCTTCCTTTCAGCCACACCATTCTGCTCAGGAGTGTATGGTATTGTAGTCTCCCTCTTAATGCCAGCTTCTCTGCAATAGTCATGGACTTCATTGGATTCATACTTGGTCCCATTATTAGTCCTCAATATCTTGATTCTCTTTTTGGATTGATTTTCGATCATGGATTTGAAGTGATGAAACCAAGTGAACACTTCATCCTTCTTTTTCAAGAAGTAGATCCAAGTCTTGCGAGAATAATCATTTGTAAAAGTGCGATAATATAAATATCCTCCCAAAGAGTTTACGGGCATCATACCAGAGATGTCGGAGTGGATCAACTGCAATATATCGGTGGTCTTGCTATTACTAGAGGGGAATTATCCCCTTGAAAGTTTTCCCTTGGCACATCCCGAACACATACCTTCATGCTCTACTTTGAACTCAAGCATACCTGTCACCATCTATCTCACATCGGGAAGAGCCTTATAATGACGCTGGGCAAACCTTCCGTGCCATAGTTTAGTTTGTAGAGATGTGTCGCAAGACAGGGCCCCTAATGGACTTCCTCCAACTTGATACAAAGTGTCAACCTAGAACCCAAGAGTAAAAGCATCTTTAAAATTCCTTTTCCAAACATGCACCTTTCCATCGATGAATGCCACCTTGTAACCTTTGTCTTCCATTGCCAAAATGGACACCAGGTTCTTGAGATCAAGTACATATAGAACTTCTTGTAAAGGAATCCTATTACCCTAATTCATTTGAAGCGTAACATTCCCTACACCCTTTACGGGATAGGTGGCATTGTTTCCAAGAATAATCTCCAAGTTTGTCTCCTTCTCTATCAAATTAGAGAGAGCTTCCTTGTATCTGGTGAACTGCCTTGAAGCACCACTATCAATAAGGCAATTCTCCAAAGTGTCCAGAGGAGAGGTAGTGGAGATGGCTGATATAAGATAATACTCCTTTTGCTTATTGTTAACAACATTTGATTCTTCATACCTGGAGTTCCTTGCTTTCTTGGAGGGTTGACCATTTCCATGATGTCTCGCATTCCTTTTTCCTTTGCCACTAAACTTTCCATTCCTTTGGTTGTTTTTGAAATTGCCCCTAGAATGATTGTGATCATCATCATGTGATGTGTCCCTTATGTTTGGACACTCCCTTGCATAGTGGCCAAACTTATTGCAAACAAAGCACCTGCCTTTCCTTCCACCCTTAGATTTGGGCTTTCCATTAAAATGAACTTTAAACCCTGCATTATTTCTCCTTTTAGCATGAGCGGAGAAAGCAGTGGGGTTGCCTCTATTAGAAGGCATTTCTTGCTCCACCATTCTTGTTTCTTCTTGAATGCATCTTGACATCAATTCTTCAAATCTCGAAATTTGATCATTATTGAGAATAGTGGTTCTAAATATATACCACTTGGGTGGGAGCCCTCCAAGGGTAGTGATAGTAAGTTTCCTGTTAGGAATGACTTCTCCAATCGATAGAAGATCATTCTTGATCTCAGTGATCCTTAAGAAGTAGGATTGAATATCCTTGTCCTTGCCCTTCTTAATATCCTTCAACTTATTTTGAGGAACAAAATTTGATTTGCATCACTAACCTTGAACATGCTTACCAATTTGTCGTAGATCTCCTTGGAGGTGTTCAAATCAGAAATGTAGGCCACCGGACGCTTGTCAATGGAATCTCTGATAATCTTCTTAGCTTTGACTTCAGCCTTGTTGTACTTGCTCTTTGTAGCAGCCGGTGCATTTGATGGAGGCTAAAGGATTTTACCCTTCACATAATCCAACATTTCTTGTTCTTCCAATGTCAGATCAAGAGACATCTTCCATCCGTGATCGTCAGACTTTTCACAAAGCTTGTCTTCAGCTGCGAAGTGGGATGAGGAACCCATTGAGCCTTTTGTCCTTGTCCAATTGTCTTCGGTGATTGCTCTTTCACTCTTGCTTGGGCTTTGTCTTCACCTCACCTTTGATACCATGTTAATTTTTGGTATGTTCTATGCTTAAGAGAAATTTACTTCAATTTTCTTATTAGCCCAATATCAATATCCAATTTAGCAATCACATCAACATGATAGTAAAATGGAGATATAACATAAACATAAACAGTAGAAGACAAGCCAAGACAAGAGGACACAAGATGTGGAACTAGCTAGGGACAAACCCCAATGTAGGGAAACCCTTGATCAATTCTTCTTATATTCTTCAATAGTTCAGAAGAGAGAGATAGTACAAAATTTAAAAATCTAATAATTTATGACAACAACAGTAAAGCCCTAACTATAAAAGTCAACGATGGTCAAACAGGTCAGATTTGACCTCAAAATCAGCTCGGTCAAATATCAGTCAACTCGGCCTCCAACAACAAGATGAATTAGCGGAAAACAGTCCGAAAATACTTAGTCAAAGTCTGGTCAACTAAAGTCAACCCTGCAGCCAGGCCTAGGACAGACAATGTTGGTCAATGCAAGGTCAAAGCAACCTTGGAATTTGTGCCCAAAATTGCGGCCTACCAAGGAGAAGACCCTCACCCAAATCCATAGTCAAGAGGAGGTCAATGCTCATCAATGCTATCAAAACAATGAAATTTGGTCAAACTGGTCAACTCTGCCCAAATAGAAAATGCCCACCTTTCGCACATGTGAGATAAAACTGCCCTTATCTGTGTACCCAATCAAGTGAGGGGAGAGAGAGATGTGTGAGGATGAGATGGTGAAATAATGCCATGAGGTCTCCTCCTTTTATATGCAATGTTGAGATTAAGTTGGGGGTAAAAATGCTTGTTTTGCTTGCTGGGCGACCTTTACAAATTGTCAATAATATAAATAAATTCATATCTCCATATATACATGTCAGAATCAGATATCTTTAGATCAATCCCACACCTCTCGGAGAGAGGAATCCAAGAAAACTATCAGCTGCCATAAATAAGGTGACCCATATGGAGTTTGGCCCTAGTTGCCAATTTTAACATAATCACAAAGCATTGCAGTGGCCATCTCAACAAGATGTCGAAAACTCCCTCTTTCCTTCTGCTTGGTTGTTGCTTTGCTATTCGCACTCCCTTCTAGAGTGAAAAGATGTACTCACAACCACTGCCAATCTGCAAGGAAAATCCAACTTCTGAGACTAGAAGTTCGCTGAGGAAATTTTTACCTCAACTGTGTTTGCTTCTCTCTTCCACCCGACGCTAGCTCTGCTCTAGCAAACTGTAGCAAAAACCCTTTGCGTCTAGCTAGAGATCTGCCCAATGAAAAATCTGAGCTGCTTCCTCTGCCTCTGGAATTACTCGATCTAGAAAATCGATATTTTCTACTTTGAAAATTCGAGTTTCCTCAAGTAACTTGGCCTCTTGGAAAAAGACTACGCTGCCTCTGGGAATTTTGGCTTGCTGCTCTTACTGAACAAGGAAATTCCTTCTTTCACTTCTGAGCTCTCTGATTGATCAACTACACTGTAATACTATGTAAAAATTTCAAAACTAAAATCCTATTACAACAACTGGTATTATTTCTCCTAATTGTTAACTAATTTAACAATTTATCTGCTATGACAAATATTGAAATAAAGACAATACAACCTTCACAAATAAAATACTGCGGAAAAATAATGCGTTGGAGACTAAGAAATGTTAGCACACACATAAAATATGAGACAATTATTTTTGGACAAATGTCCCTGGAAAAAACCCAACTTGGGAAAACCGGCGCAACAGTGAAGGTTTTTATTATTATATAACAATGAAAATCAGAGTACAATTTGGATGCTTGAAACTGGCAATCCACAGCAAGAAAATCTAGGCAAAATTATTGAAGGGAATTTACCCTTCCTCCACAAGAATTTTGGACACAACTTGTCTACAGAAAATGCGGCCTCCTAAAGCTTCTGTGTCACCCTCAGCGTTGAATTGCGTAGTCACTATGACATCTAGCCTCTGACTGGTCTTTGATGAAGTCATTATGTCTTTTGTTGCTGAGGAATTTGTCCCTTCCTTCTTTGGATCCTTTGCCCGACCTCTGGATCGCAGAATGATTTTCTCTCCAGCAAATCAAACTGCCCTCTTTGAAGCTACTGTGTAGAGCTCTACGCTGCTTCACTGGTGTTGTCGCACAGATTTTCGCGACAACCCTCAGATCGGGGGCTGTCACCTTGATCCTCGATCTCTCCGTTTAAGCCTGTCTCCCACGGCTAAGGGGGGTAGACCCTGAAAGGAAAGGATCACCAACTGCGAACTAGTTGGTTTGGGAGACACGAAAGAGGAAAGCACTAAGTAATTTTGTTTAATTTAATGGACCAGTGCCTTATGGGTTTGGTGTCAAAATGATCACTTAACAGATGTTGCAGGAATGTAGAGTGTGCACAACAATCATTTAACATCAAATTACTTTCGAAAATGCGAGATACCAGTAAATTCACAACACTTTTAACAATGATCTGGCAAATTAAAAGGAAATAAACTCTGAAAGATATGATCATGTAATTTAGCGCATCAACCAGATATTATGTTTAAGCATGCCAAATCTCATAAAGATGAACGTTAATCTCATATCAACATTATAGCCTCAGCAAAAATATAAACCATGATAAATTTTCCAGGCTTAAGAGAACAAAGGTATTTCCGCAATGCTTTTTATGCTTTTCCGACAAAGTAAAATTCTAAAACTAAAACAAAAATTAAAATTTAAACTAAAGTCTAAAATCCTAAAAGAAAATTTTTTATGATTTTTTATTTTATATTTTTTATGATTTTTTATTACTTTTTATTTTTTTTAAACAAAATTAAACTAACAAAAATCTATTTTAACTCTGCTTAAAACCTAACAAAATTAAAATCTAAATTTAAACCTAAGCTAAAACCCTAACCCTAAAATCTAAAACGTGACCTCCTTTTTTATGAATTTTATTTAATATAAAACTAAAACAAATAAGATATAAGACTTCACCAAACAAAAAAAAAAATTGAAAAGAAATATACTCAAGCCCAAACCTATGCTATATCATACTAAACGCATGCCTATAGTAAGACTTACGTTAACCAAAAAAAAAGAAAATCAAAGTGAAAGAAAACGATTGTAATTTTAATCTACGGCAACCTGAGACTATCCACGCAAAGGAAACGGCCACGCTCTTTTCACGCTTATAACTCTAAACTGTCAACGTACATATCTAGCTTGCCCGAATCAACATAGAGTTCGCTTGTATCAAAGGAAACCGATTTCGCTCGCAGGTTTATACCCACGCAGGTCTGAATGCTGGACGGCGGCAATGGTACAGCACGCAAGGGTTCAAATTTTGCGTTTCAACGAGGTGCAATCCTTTTATTTTAATATTTGCAGGCTTGCGTGTGGACCTGGAGAGCTGCGGATGAGTGGAGATAAAACTGTGCAGCGTGAAAAGAAAAACCAATGCAAACCGAAGGCGGCCTGTGCTTAAAGGCCAAAATCTCGAAAAAAATTTAAAATCGAAATTTTCCTTTTGTTGCTAGAAGTCTGATACCAAAGTGCTGAGGATACACGCTGGCTCCTGCAAAATGGAAAAAACTGGCAAGAACATGCAAGGAAAACCCTACAAACCGAAGGAAAAGTTCAAAATTTCAGCTCTACAAAGCCAGATTTGTCAGTGATCATCCAAGTATATTTTCAAAAAAAACTTCAGATTTGCTAATAAAATGCTTCAGAAAACTCTCAGATAAATAACACAAATTAAATGATTAACCCAGGGTCAAAACTAGCTAGGCCCTGCAAAAAATGCTTGTGGGAGATGGCTGGTTTAGCCTAGAACTTCCCCTAACGCCCACTGATCTTCAAGGGTTTCCTGCATAGCTCACTTCAACCGTCAAATAAGAGAGAAAAAGCAGTACTAGATCTCAAACACAATGGAGATACCTGCCATTATATCAGAAACCCTAATACTACTCAAACCCTAGCATGTGAACAAGATACCTGTATTCAACAATACCCTTCATTAAGCTGTCATTAACGGCTGAAAATGTAAAATATGCAGAAATAAAATTTGCTCACAGCACATTAAGAGAGTAACACCAACAAGCTTTTGACCCCAAAGTCTTCTTTATTAGCACCAGAAAAAAAAGATTACACGAGAGCTTCTTCAGCACAAGACTCAGATCCAATTGATGATCTCAAATGACCCCTAGCACCCT
>APFE031372028.1:13163-61313 GCA_000404065.3 Pinus taeda | reverse complement strand
TAATTATTATTTTTTATTGTTTTTATCTTGGATCATCAAACATAGCCTTTGGAAAAATTTCCCCTAAGACCTAGGACTTAAGACGCATGAGGGGATTAACATTTTCAACCCTCAAGACTCTTTACATCATGACTTTAACAAATTTTACATCTTCAAGGGGGAAAAGCCCTTTGACAGACCCTCATAGACCACCCAGTTCTGCGACCAAACATAATCTAGCAGATTAACACACTAGGATTCTCCTAAGGCTCTAATGATAAAATTCATTCCGGCTTTGGGGTCATGTTGAAGGAAAACTCTGCCGATCATGGATCAGTGAGACGAAAAACCTTCCGGAATGAAGATTATCACTAGAAAATTAGGTCCACCTAGGTAATTGACATACATGACACAGCTCTGCTAAGATTATTTACATCAAAATGCAAACTGGGTTTACAACTTTAATAAGATCAGGAGAATGACGATGACTGCTGAATGGCACGAACATCTCGATCAAGCGCTGCCCCTTTTTTGCGAAAAAAGGGGGTGTACTGCTATGGGTAGTTGACACGCAGCGGTCAACAACTGGGATAACTCGACCCTCTTGCTGCTGTCTCTCCAGATCTAGAAAACTTACTTCAGATCATTGTCCCTGCTTTGATCTTTGGCTCTCACCGGCAACTGAGTGTTGCTACTCCGGAAATTGATTTGCAAAGAAATCAAACTACTCAAGTAATGTCTCCATCACCACATCGACCTCTTCTTATAATCCACTATTGGAGCACCAACGACCAAGATTAAAACATAATCGATGGCTAAGATCATCTTTGGATCGATCTGTGTGAGTTCTAGATTATTCTCGTGTTATCTCAATTAATACTGATTAATTAACCATATTCCTTAAGTTCAGACTTAGGAAATATTTAAAAAATGGTTAATAATCTAATTGAAACACTTCTAGGTGGAATTTCTAGAAATGATTTTTGGGTTTTAGAGATCTCATGTATTCTAGCCTCTCCACCAAATTTCGTGGCTACAATACATCCAATGCTACAAAAACTAACACCATGGAGATATCAATTCTAGCTTCTCCACCAAATTCCGTGGCTAGAATACATCCGATGCTACAAAAACTAACACCATGGAGATATCATAGTCAATTTTTTTAGTCATAGGATGTTGATTGCCTTCTCCATAGTTGCATTTCATGATCTCTTTCCTTTTTCTTTATTCACATATTACTTCCCAGGAATTCCCAATCATAGTTCCTTCATTTCGTCAACCACCTCATATTCCTTATGAGGATATATTATGTTGATTTCATCTAGTTAATATGTGACCCACGCCTTTATGCATCCTGTTACCCACAACCGGTGGGTAGTGTATATAAGAGGAAAATTTTCTCCTAGATGTTCCTCAGCTGGCAACCAACAACCCCGTGCAGCCCTCAAATAGCTAGATGTGCCATTTTCTCCACCACCTGAGCTAGCCATGTGGTCCCTCGCCAATCTGTTATGAATGTATGTTTGAAGGTGGGCCTCACGGCCCCAAAGATATGACTTTTCAATGGTATGTGATTTCCGGTAGCATTGGATGTGCTCTAGGCCTCAAATTTTGTAGAGAGTCTTGGGCACATGTATTCCAAAGAACCCAGAAAGCGTTTTGGGAAATTCCACCCAGAAACAATTTTATTAAAATAGTTAATAATTTTTAATGGGCCCCTAAGTTTAAACTTAGGAAATTAAAAATATTAATGACTATTAATCTAATTGTGGGTGTAACTTCTAGAAGAAGATGAGGATCAACCTAAAATGATCTTAGCCATTGATTAACTTTTAATCTGGGCCATTGAATGTCAACGAGAAGATTATTTAAGGAAGCTTGAGGGTCATTCGTAAGACACATCGAGAGATCAAGGGATCAAATTTCTGAAGTGAGAAGTTCTTAGGAGGAAATTTTAATCGAGTAGATTTCTTGCAGTGAAGGGCAGTGAGTATTCGGAAAAAGGAAGTTTTCCTGGGCCGGAGAGTATGAGACAGAGAGAGGGCAGAACAATGTCCGTAGAGAGAGGCAAACACTAGCCCATGCAGAGCTAACGCAGTGGCAGCGCAAGCCTTAGAGGGAAATCGAATTGTTGTTGAGGAAATCGAGTTTTAGTAGCCAAGAGCAGGGGTGTGAGACTAGGAGGTAGAGATTCGGATTTTCCAACCAGCAAAGGGTCTAGAGAAGAAGCAACATGATACCCAGTAGGGGTGACATAGGATCTACGTGGGAGTGATGCAATTATGTGCAGAGGGTACATAGAGGCCCCTGTTTAGTGTGATCAAACTCAGATTCTCCCAATGACAGGGTGAGAGCACTTCACCATTCGTTTTGTCCAATTTCTCTCTGTATCGGATTGCTAGTTGAACATCTAAGAATTGTACTCGGATTTACTATTGCATAATAATAAAACCCTCAGAACCGTTACACCGGTTTTCCCACATTGCGTTTTTCCGGGGACATTTGTCCAAAAATAACGGTGTCATTTGTTGATTTGAGGCTTCTATGATCCATAATTTGTGTATGTTGTCTTTTGGAGTCATCGCAACAAAAATAACGGTGTCATTGGTGTTGTATTTTCTTTCTTGCTCAGTCTCTTGTTTCCACATAATATTTAATTAAGTGAAGGCTGCAGTGTATATGTTTCAATATTTGTGGTAGGAAACTGCAAATAATTTGGTTGATAAATTTAACAAATAGAAGAAACATTATTGGTTGCTGTTGTAGGGAATTTGGTTTGGGAATTTTCACATGGTATACTTGAGTAATTTTCCTTACTTGTCATGGGCACTTTTAGGCATGAATTGGTGGGGGGATTCGGCCGAAAGACTGAGTTAGGTTTCTATTCTTGTCTCCACTAACCGATTTTGTGGTTACCCTTGTATCGTAGTCCCGTGGGATCTCCTTTACTGACCATTTGGGTGTTGTGTTGGAACTACATGGGAAATACTGATTTTAGTTGCATGATCTCACTTCCCAATACCAGATACATCCCTCCTATTCCACTCATTTTAGCCCCATTCATCTATTTTCCCATCCAGGTCCACGTGTCCACCAGGTCCACATAGCGTTAGCCTCCCCTACCCTTGTCCACACCTTGGGTCGGGCCTGGAATGATGCCTCAGAGGTTGATGTAGTTAAAAAAAAAGAAAAAGCATAATTTTGCCACTCTCAAACAGGAAATGTACCACAAAATGCAAAATATGGCCAAGACATACAAATTTCGCACGTGGGCAAAAGCCAAACATGAGCTCTACCCCTTATCCATGACCATCACCCTGGTTCCTATGGGCCCTACATGAACCCCCTCTATCATTAAGGAATCCATAATTGTCCCAACCCTTGGTGGATGATGAACTGCCCCAATTTAAGGGGGTATCCATTACTACATATTACACATCATGCTCTCATCCCCTGGAGCTTGAGTAGTTATGAAGAAAAATCAATAAAAGGAAAAAGACATATGAAGAAGGGTGGAAAAAAAAAGGTCGGGGTAACTCATGTACCACGATTTGCTCCCTCCTACACTCACATACCCAGGTGTGGGCTTCCCTTAATATAGCTACTCATGAACCTTGACATATGGTCTGGATGATTCCCTTAATCCCCACTCCATTCCATTATTATATCATTTTCCACCTACCACATAAAGGATGTACCATGAACATGTCACCCCCTTTAGAGGTTGAAACCACCTAATAATTGTTGATTTGAGGTAGCATCGAATGTGCTCTAGCCATGAAAATGGGTGGAGAGGCTAAAGCACATGAGGTCTCCAAGACCCAGAATGGTTTGGGGAAATTCTACTTGGTGAAGGAGATATTAAAATAATTAACATTTTTAATGGGTTCTTAAGTCTAAACTTAGGAAAAAAAATATTAATGGGTATTAATATAAAACTGAGTTAGAAGGTTCTAAATGACATGGATCAAGCCAAATCTAATCTTAGCCATTGATTAGAGAAGTAATCTCGGCCATTGAAGACTCAACATAAAAAGTTTAAGAGGAGGCTTGAGGGTCAGTTGGAGATACACCAGAGTGATCAATCAATTTGATTTTCTAGAGCAGGGTTTGCTAAGAGAAATCGACCCAGTGATCAGAGTTGCAGTGAGGGGTAGTGGCAGAGAGGCAGAGATAGTGCCTGAAGACTAGCGCAGAGGCAGAGGCAAACACAGAGCCAGAGGGAGCCACGCAGAGGCCAACAGTGACTGTGCAGAGGCCAGAAGGGCCTGCCTCACCCACACAGAGGCTGCAGAAGTGACATAGAGGGCCAGAGAGGCTGCGCAGAGCCTCAGAGGGCTAACGCAAAGGGTTTCAGGCTGACGCAGAGGCTAGGAGGGATGACACAATGCTTCAGATTGTGCTGGAGAGGGTTTCTTGGGGCAGACTTTCAGAATACTACTTTCGAAGAGAGGTATTATTGCCAGATTATTTATCTCTATCAGGTGAGCCAGTTTGGCACCTAGTGCACTCAAGAAAAGCTACTTAATAATAAAACCCTCAGAACTGCTGCACCAGTTATCCCAAGTTGGGTTTTTCTAGGGATGAATGTCCAAAAATAACGGTGTCACTTGTGTGTTTATCTATTTCTTTCAGTTGTTGATCTGTAGATGGTTGAGACTATATTGTGTTTATTTTAGTGTTTGTATGGTTAAATAACTTGTTAGTAATTAAACAAGTAGGCGAAATAAACCAAAGAATACAAATAAAATTTCTAACGGGTAATACTTAGAAATTTCAACAATAGGGTCCTTGCTTAAATCCGTATTGAGCTTGGAGACACTTGTACAAGCAAAAGCCCACTGTAAAAGGGCCTACCACCATGAAGAGCCCTAATGATCCCATGACTTGTAAGTTTTATTACTTGAGTATTTTAATGACATGTTCTATTGGAGGGCAAGGGGACACATTGGATCTTATGCAAGATTGTAGGTGGGTCTTCATTTGGGGCTTGGTCTCCCTATACGGGGTCCTAACCCTCCAAAGGGCCACATTGGCACTTGTAGGGTGAGCGTTGAGAGCCATGGGCCTCCACCATAGATGATATTACTTCATGGATCCCCAACACTAATAATTGAGTGCTCGTGTTCCACCTTTTTGGATGAGGACGATGCCCTTGCTTCATAATGCCCAGCCGACTCCACACTTGCACTATACACTTGGTAGATGTTCCAGGGCCTAGAAGATGTCTCCCGCTACAGAAGGAGGGCTTACATCACCATCCTAGCCCTTACAGATGGTCTAAAGGAATTTTTGATCCACTTGGAGACCCATGAGGATATCCTTGTGCACCCCACACCCACTTGGGAGCACCATAGGTTCTTGCTTAGAAAATAAGGGGCCAACCCCTTGTCAACTATGTTGGGAGTCCATTTCTACATCATGGCGCCCTTGGACTTCATTAGGTCTCCTCAAAGGCCCAATGACTTATTTTATTGATCATTTGGCCCTCTCGAGAGGATTATTCATGTATTATTGAGCTATTTGGTGGGCTTGACACCAAAAGTATTGTTATTATGCACATTATTTTATTTTTGGGACTAAATTAGGCCAATTTCGCTAAATCGAATTCATTAGAGAGTGTATAAATAGAAGTGAGATGAATCATTAGGATCATCATCACTTGGATTGGGTTTCTCTCTCTCTTGTGAGATTTTCGTTATCCTTCTTGGAGGATGAATTTGGATGTAATGGATAAATTTTGATGTTTGTATATCTCTCTCTTGTCTTGGAGCTTCATTAGCGACATAATATGATGATTGGATATACTCTTTTTGCACATGTAAGTAATCTTTTCATGCTTATTTTTGTTATTTACTTTATGACATTGATATTGTTGGGATTTTCGCTATACTACATCTGAAATTTACAACTTTCTTATGCGAAGTTGTGGAAATTTAGTCTTTATAGCGTAGTGTCATCTTATGTATCATGTGTAAAGGGGTGAATGTTCCTGGAGATTGTTTCTATTGAACACATCTTGATAAGTCATCTATTATTGCACATTGAATTATAAACTCTTCTAGTAGATACTCTCATGCCCTTATTGCCATGCGAAGTTGCATAGGAGGCTCTTTGATTGGGTGAAGTTCTTCTAAAACACAAATTTCATCTTGACTCCATATTCCCAAAAGGATTAGGCACTAATCCTTCCATAAGGTGCTCATTTTCAAAGAGAATTCCTCTCACCTTCCCCTCTCTTTCTAGGCCTAGCCTCCATAAGTGACCTAGGGCATCGATTTTCTCACAATTCACCCATCCAAAAAGTTCGATCCCTTGCCCACTACTGCGTTGTCGTGTCTTCTAGAGGCCCTCCAAATTTGAAGCAATTCCAACAGTGGGATCTTGAGATATTTCAAGTCCTAGATTTGAGATTGATTCTTTCCCTTCCCTTGGCTAGTAAGCTCATTGAGATCATTACATCAAAATCACCAAAAAATTCTCCTTTGATCCCCTTCTCCCCCTCAATTAGGTCAAGCACACCACTGATTGATCAACTCTACCCCCTTGACCTAATTTTGGGTCTATTGCATTCATTTTGTCAAAGTTTTGAGGAAGCAGATGTACCAATTTTTTCAAAGGATCGAGATCGTCAACCATCATCAATTGTGTCTTTGTAAAGTTTAAACCCATTCTGCAAATTTGCAATGTAAATGATGCTAGTAAGACCATGTATGTATGTAACAACCTAGGTAAGCCTATTATTTTGGCGAAAATTTCATCCTAGGAGGATTTTCGTTTCACTAATTGATTTGTGTTTCTAAACACGGATGGTCGACAAATTTTTTCTTTCCAGCCTCACTCCAAAGCTAGGGTGGCATTTGTTGTCAAAGTTTTAGGTGAGTCCTAGTGTTTTAGTCAAGTCTTATGTAAAAGTGAATTGAAAATAATTTAAGCTAATTGGCTAAATTATTTTATTACAAATCACTTGATCTACTAGATCATGTTGTGTGGCAAAATTGGGCGTGTAATTTGAGGGTCTATACTGAATGGGTGTTCCCCTTTTGAAGGTTGAAACTGTAATCATCTTATGTAAAAAATATTTTAGTGTATGGTCTCTCATACTTAGACACCATGGCTAAAATATTAGAGGCTAAAAAAAATATTTAATCCCTTCAAGTGTCAATCAATTAATTTTTTTGGCAAAAAATAAATTAATACTAAGCTAGAAGATTAATTAATTAGAGTCAAATATAGAGTCTTAGAGAAATTAAATTCTCCAAGTGTAAAAATTCGTGGGTATCAAAGAAATTAATTTTTGGAGGTCCCCCACCAAAGGAATATTGAAAATTTCAAGAAAAATTAGACCCTTGGCCCTTGTGGTCAAGTCAGTCAATTTTTTGAGGAAATTAGTTCAAAATAATTAATTTTGAGCTAATAAAAAATGGGTTAAATGAGAAATTCGAAAATTCTTCAAAAATAAATAATTTCAGTGGTGGAGATTAAAATATAATCAAATATTTTTCAATGGACGAGATTATTTTGACGAGGATCAAGCCAACTAGCCGTTATTTTTTCACTTGGAAGATTTATTTATAAATTGAGAGTCATTTGTGTCTGAAGCCATCTGATGTTTGGCTAAAGAAAATTCTGCAGAAAAACTGATGTAACGCTACTGTCTCACATGGAACATTTTTTTAGAATCATAATAAAGACTTTGGGTGTAGTTCATGGTGTTTATTATCTACTGATTTGTGGTATGTACTAGGTATGAGTTTTCCTATATTGTGCTTAGAATTTTAAAAGTTTGTTTATTCATTACATGGTGATAAGAATATTCTATTGGTATATTTTGGGTCTATCTTAGGTGATCTGATTCGCCATATGTATAACAAGCTTTCTTGAAGAAAATATATAGTGTTTGCAAGTTCCCCAATCCTTAGGCTCCAAGTTCAAAAACTATGGACATAGGCTAACCTTGTGTTAAGTTATGGTATGTTCTATGCTTAGAGCAGTTTACTTCTTTTTCTTATTATTATCCACAGATTTGCAATCACATGTACATTAAGTAAAGTGCAGATAGAACATTAAAAGATCGAAAATAAACAAGCCAAGACAAGAGACACAAGATGTGGCGACTAGCCAGGGACAAACCCCAATATGGGGAAAACCTTTGATCAAATCTTCTTTTATCTTCAATAATTCAGCAAAGAGAAATAGTACCTAAATCTGATTTACATCAGCAGCAACAAACCCTGGATCAGCCCTAAACTAGGGCAAACAATATCTTGCAAACCGACCGTCGGATCAGCTTGATTCCTTCACCAAAAAATGAGGCCTTCCACAGAGAGTCAGGTTCACCTACAACGTAGTTCTGGGAGAGAGAATGATGGTCAACGCTGGTCAAAATTCCGATCCGCAGTTGCAGCCCTAGAATCTGCGTCCTTCCTTCCACACGTGTAAGAGAAGAGTCTTTTCTGCGCAACGGAGAGAGATGTGTTGAGATGTGAGTGTCCAAATGAGGAGGAGACCTTCTGTATTTATATGAAAACTTAGGGGTTGAATAGATGCGGCTGTTGGGCTTCTGAGCCTACATAAGTTGTTGGCCGACTTAGACAATTAGTCCATAATCAAAATAAATTCATATCTCCATTAACACTTATCAGAATTAGATGATATTTAGATCAATCCTACACCTCTCGACAAGAGGAATCTAGTAAAAATATTATCAGCCATGAATAAGATGACTCACATGGAGTTTGGCCCTAGTTTCCAATTTTAACACTCCCTCTCAACTAGGGAGAACTCCATCTGTAATTCGTCTATCGGTCGCTACTATTCATCCATCAAATGCACTGCCCTGTACAGCTTGACCCCTGCTCTGCTCTACTCTATTCTGCCTTCTCTGCTCTGTTCTACTCTGCCCTACTCTGATCTGCTTTGTTCTGCTCTGCTCGAACTATGAAGAAGTGATCGAGGATGTATCATACCATCCTCCACTAACCCGAAGTCAGTCTTAGAGTGTGTACCACTGGTCCCAGACCAATCCTCTACTGACCCGAAGTCAGTGTCATAGTAGGTACCACTCTACTGGTCCCAGACCAGTATCATTGATCCCAGATCAATGAAGGTCATCCTAGCATAGGGAGTACGGTAGATACACCGATGCATCTGTCGGTACTACTATGGTCCCTATCCTCATTTCCCTGCTCATTGATCAGATGAGAGGTACTTCCCATGAGTCCCAGACTGCATGGGTAGGATGCCTTGACAGGAGAACTAATCATCCTGTCCACAGCAAAGCGAATCATCTTATCCCACAAGAGAGCGAATCATCTTGTCCACAAGAGAGCGAATCATCCTGTCCCACAAGAGAGCGAATCATCTTGTCCACAGGAGAGAGAATCATCCTGTTCCACAATCGCCATGGACAACACATCATCCAGGCCCACAAGACAACTAGTCATCCTGTTCCACAGTCACCACGAGGTGTCACAGGGAAAGTTTGATCCTTTTACCCTATACAAGGTGCACTACCAGGGGATGGTGAGTCACCCTATGGTCATATGTCGCTACAAGAAGTACCCCCCCCCCCCAACGGAGCTCCTAGAGCTCAATACATCATACAGGACCCTCTTCAGAGGGTCTTTGAACGACACCAAGTTGTTCTCGGAAAGTCAAGAATTTGACCTTCCCTAGGGGCTTTGTTAAAATGTTGGCGACCCGTTCATCTGTACCGATATGTTGGAGCTTTATTGCTCCTCGCTGCACCATATCTCGAATATAGTGGTACCTGATATCGATATGCTTGGAACGATTATGAAATACGCGATTCTCTGACAAACGAATCCCACTCTGGTTATCACATAGGATCACAGTGGTATCCAATGTAAATCCAAACAGCTCACTGAAGAGCTTTCGCAACCAGACTGCCTCACAGGAGGCCATGCTAGCAGCAATATATTTTGTTTCATCGGTGCTCAAAGCCACCAACTTTTGCTTCTTGCTCTTCCAAGATATCGAAGCATATCTCAAGGAGAAACAACACTCGGAAGTTCTCTTACAGTCCACCACACTGCTTGCCTAATCAGCATCAATGTATCCAAGTAGTCTCACATCTCCAGCAGTGTATCTTAACCCATATGTAATTGTGCCATGAAGATACCTTAACAGATTCTTGGCACCAATCCAATGTATGTGGTGAGGTTCAACCATATGTTGACTGCAAAGCATATATCTGGACGGGAGTTCACAAAGAACATTAATGCTCCGACGAGTTGCCAATACTCGGTGGCATTTTGTAAAACAGGTCCAGCAACACTACCGCTTAACTTCTTGAAGTCAAGATCCATCGAGGTAGTTACAAGCTTGCAGTCTACCATACCGAATCTTTCCAATATCTTCACCACATATTTTTCTCGAGATAGGAAAATTTCCCCTAGCTTCTGCCATACTTCAAGTCCTAGGAAGTTGTGCATCAATCCAAGGTCCTTCATTTGAAATTCAGAAACCAACTCCCTCTTACATTTGTGAATGAGAGGTTCTGCACCTGTTAGAAAGAGGTCATCAACATACAGCACTAGTATGAGAGGTTTGTCATCTTCAACCTTAAAGTAAAGGTTAGGATCAACTTCACTCCTAGTGAAACCCAGCTTCATCAAGTAGCTATCGATCCTTTCATACCATGCTTGGGGTGCTTGCTTTAGCCCATAGAGGGCCTTCTTCAACCTGCACACATGAGATTTTCGATCATAAATCTCAAATCCTTCGAGTTGCTCCACATAGACCTCTTCTTTGATCAAACCATGCAGGAACGCGGTTTTAACATCCACCTGATGTAGATTCCATCCTCGTGTAGCCGCAAGGGCTATGATCAAGCGAATGGTGGTATATCTGGCAACAAGCACAAATATATCATCATAGTCTATACCTTCCTTCTAGGAGAAGCCACGAGCGACAAAACGAGCCCTATACTTTTCCGTACTTCCATCAGCTGCATGCTTTATCTTGTAAAGCTATTTACAGGTGACGACTGTCTTGTCCAGAATCATTCTTCATAATAGAATCATATTCTTCTGTCATAGCATCCTTCCATACTTGATGCTTGACAGCATCTAAGAATGATGAAGGCTCATTTTGTATGATCGTGCTCATAATGGTTAGGTATCCCTGATACCTGTTTGGTTTCTTACTTTCACGTAAGGTTCCTCGGGGTGCAGTGTGTCCTTCAGCATCTTCAAGTGTCCCCCTAAGCCATGAAGGCCTCTTCCTAGAAGAGGAAGGCTTAAGTGGAGGAGGATCAATTGGATCCATGGGTTCTTCCACATCAGGCATTGTTTCATCATCCTTTTCTTTTGGTTCCCTAGTGTCAGCTTCTTGAGAGCTCCTCATAGTAGGAATATTGTCCACCTTGTTGAGAGCCATATCTTCGTCAAAGGTGACATCATGACTAATCACAACTTCCCTTTGATCGGCTACATAGATTCTATAGCCCTTAGTATTTTCACTATAGCCCATGAAGATTCCTTCCTTTCCAGATGCACCCAATTTGTTCCTTTTCTCTTTCAGCACATGAGAATATAAAGGGCTTCCAAAAATTCTAAAATGACATACGTCAAGTTTCTTATCGGTGAACATTTCTTCAGGAGTCTTGGAACCCAATGCTTGATGGAGGCATCGGTTTTGCACATATACGGTGGTGTTTGCAGCTTCGGCCCATAGAAACTTCAGAAGTCTTTAATCATGGAGCATAGCACGGACAACTTCCACAATCTTACGATTCTTCCTTTCCGCCACACCATTCTGTTTAGGAGTGTATGGAGTAGTAGTCTCCCTCTTAATGCCAGCCTCTTTACAAAAGTTATGAAACTCATTAGATTCATATTCAATCCCATTATCAGTCCTTAAGATCTTGATCTTCTTTTCGGTTTGATTTTCAATCAAGGCTTTGAAGTGTCGAAACCAGGAGAACACTTCATCCTTCTTTTTCAAGAAGTATATCAAAGTTTTGCGAGAATAGTCATCTATAAAAGTGAGGTAATATGAATATCCTCCCAAGGAGTTCATAGACATCATACCAGATATGTCTGAGTGAACTAACTACAATATATCAGAGGTCTTGCTTTGGCTTGAGGGGAATGGTCCCCTTTTTAGCTTTCCTTCAGCACATCCGGGACATACACCTTCTTGCTCTAATCTGAACTCGGGCATACCAGTCACCATTTTTCCTACATCAGGTAAGCTTTATAATGAAGGTGAGCAAATCTCCGATGCCATAGTTCGGAATCCGGATTGAAGAGACATGTCACAAGACATGACACCTAGTGGACTTCCACCGATCTGATATAATGAATCAACTCGAAACCCAAGAGTGAAGGCATCTTTAATATTGTTTTTCCATGCACGTACCTTGCCATCGCTGAAGGCCACCTTGTAGCCTTTGTCTTCCATTACCGAAATGGACACTAGGTTCTTTTTGAGATCAGGTACATATAATACATCCTGAAGGTGGATTGTATTACCTTGATTCAATTTAAGAGATACATTACCTACACCTTTCACAGGATATTTCATATTATCTCCAAGTACAATTTCCAGGTTGGTTTCTTTCTCTATTAGATTATGGAGAACTTCTTTGTAACCTATGAAGTGCCTTGAAGCACCACTATCAATAAGCCAATTTCCTAGCAAGTCTAGAGGAGCAGAGGTAGACAGAGCAACTGGTAGATAATATTCATCCTGCTTATTATCAACAGTGTTAGATTCATACCTGGAATTTCTTGCCTTCATGAATGATTGTCCTCTTCCTTGATTTCCAGCACTCCTTTTACCTCGGCCATTTGACCTGCCATCTCTTTGATTGCTTTGAGAGGGATTTTGATCATCATCCTGGTGTGAGTCCTTTCTCTTAAGGCACTCCCTTGCATAGTGACCTGCTTTATCGGAAATGTAACATCGTCCTTTTCTTCCACCCTTAGGTCTAGCCTTTCTTTTTGATTTAGTCCCAGAAATATTTTTTTTCTTAGCATGAGAAGAAAAGGTAGCAGGAGGACCTTTAGGTATGGGCATTTCTTGCTCTTCTATCCTTGTTTCTTCTTGAAGGCATCTTGCCATTAATTCCTCGAATCCAGGAATTATGTTATTGTTGAAAAGAGTAGTTTTGAACATGTACCATTCGGATGATAATCCTCCAAGAGTCGTGAGTGCCATTTCCCTATCAGTAATTATCTCCCCAATAGATAGGAGATCGTTCTTGATCTCAGTGATTCTTAAGAAGTATGCTTGCATACTCTCATCTTTGCCCTTCTTAATTTCCTTCAGCTTATTTCTAAGAAACAAGACTTGATTTGCATCATTAACTTTAAATAAACTCACCAATCTATCGTAGATTTCCTTGGAGGTGTTCAGGTCGGAGATGTAGGCCACCATAGCATTTGTCGATAGAGTCCCGGATGATCTTCTTAGCTTTTACTTCCCCCTTGGTCCATTTGTTGCTAGCAGCAGCAGATGCATTTGATGGAGGCTCAACAATTCCGCCTCTCACATGGTCCAACACTTCCTGTTCTTCTAATGTTAGATCGAGAGACATCTTCCATCCGTGGTAGTCATATTTCTCACGAAGCTTATCTTCAGCAGGGAAATGTGTTGAGGACTGTACGAGTTCTTTTAGATTGCCTTGCCAACCTTCTCTTCGGTGATTGCTCTTGCTCTTGCTTGGGCTTTGTCTTCACCTTAGCTCTGATACCATGTTAAGTTATGGTATGTTCTATACTTAGAGCAGTCTACTTCTTTTTCTTATTATTATCCACAAATTAGCAATCACATGTACATTAAGTAAAGTGCAGATAGAAAATTAAATGATCGACAGAAAACAAGCCAAGACAAGAGACACAAGATGTGGCAACTAGTCAAGGGAAAACCCCAATATGGGGAAACCCTTTGATCAAATCTTCTTTTATCTTCAATAATTCAACAGAGAGAAATAGTACATAAATCTGATTTACATTAGCAACAGCAAACCCTAGATCACCCCTAAACTAGGACAAACAATATCTTGCAAACTAACCGTCAGATCGGCTTGATTCCTTCACCAAAAAATGTGGCCTTCCACAAAGAGTTAGGTTCACCTACAGTGTAGTTTTGAGAGAGAGAATGATGGTCAATGCTGGTCAAACTTCCAATCTGCAATTGCAACCCTAAAATCAGTGTCCTTCCTTCCACACGTGTGAGAGAAGAGTCTTTTCTGCGCAAGAGAGAGAAGAGACTCTTTTCTACACAGGAGAGAGAGAGATGTGTTGAGATGTGAGTGTCCAAATAAGGAGACCTTCTGTATTTATATGAAAACTTAGGGGTTGAATAGATGTGACTGTTGGGCTTCTGAGCCTACATAAGTTGCTGGCCGACTTAGACAATTAGTCCATAATCAAAATAAATTCATATCTCCATAAATACTTATCAGAATCGGATGATCTTTAGATCAATCCTACACCTCTCGATGAGAGGAATCTAGTAGAAATATTATCAGCCACGAATAAGATGACTCACATGGAGTTTGGCCCTAGTTGCCAATTTTAACACCTTGTTTGGACTCTAAATATTTTTATGGTTTATCTAACTTCGCTAAGGCTATAGCTTACATTTATTTTCAAAAGTATACTTAGCCATTTATAAAAAAATATCTAAAAAAATTATTTCTCAAAACTCCTTTTAAAAACATTTTATATTTGTACATTTGTAAATAAATTTGTATAATATATTTTGTAAATTATTTTTTCTATTTGGGGTTTTGAGATTTTTGTATATATTGGGGATTTGCGTATTTGTAAATTTATTTTTGCAATAGTGATCAACCAAAAAGCGCTGGACTAGAGCTAGATCTAGGCCCTTGAGTGTAAGATCTAGTCTCCAAAATTTTCTAGAGCCATCTATTGAAGGAAATCTGAATCAAATAAAAAATTTCAGAGTTGGGATTTCAAGATTTAGGGCTCCTAAGCCTGGAGCTACCATCTCCAGGGCCAACGTCTTCCTCCTAAGCCTCTGCATCAACCCTCTTAGGGTCTGTGTTACCCCTTCTAGCCTATTGGAGTCTGGCCATAGCCCCTAAGGGCCTCGACTTGCCCTCTTTCCCTTGGTTGTAGACCTTGTGGGCCTCTCCTAGCCTTCGTCCCTCCTCCTCATCCACTCGGCCTCCCTTCTCCTCTCTGTCCAACCTCCTAGCCTCCTCCTTATCCCTCCACTCTCTCTCCTTGGCACTCTCCTTCGCCCCCTTTCCCCTCTTGTCCTTAGCCGCAACCCTCTAAGGGCTTGTGACAGGACCTTTTGGCCTTAGAACCCTAGGTCATAGGCCTTAGGGTCTCTCCTTAGCCCTCAACTCCCTCCTTTACCCACGTCGTGGCTCTTGTGGGGCCCACGACAACCCTTTAGGGCTTTTACCCTAAACCGTTAAGCCTTCCTGGCTCTCCTCCCTTAAGCGCATGCTTATCTAGGTCTTTTTTCCCTTCAATGCTAGCCCTCTAATGCTTAGCGTTAGCCTCCCTTGGCTATGATTTTCCCTCTCTTCCATCCCTGTAGGCAAGTTTGATTTTGGAATTGAATACTTGGTGTGTTTTGCAAAGAAATTGGCTCTATGTTGGTGTTTTCAAGTGTCAAGTGCTTTGAAATTTTTTGGGCATTTTGGGAAAATGATCTGCAAGGCTTTGGGCCTAGGATTTGCTCTCTGAACCCTCACTTTATCACTGTTTTTCTTCAGCTATCATATTTATTTTACAACAGTGATCTAATGTTGAAATTTCTAACTCTGACACGTTAGAAACCCTTCATGCACTTTACTGATTTATTCCTACCTACTTGTTCTGTTAATTAACAAGTTATTTACCATGTAAATATTGGAAATAACTACAAGTACATGCTCAACACATTACAGATCATCAACTGAAGGAAACAGAAACAAAAACACAAGTGACACCGTTATTTTTGGACTAATGTCCCCGGAAAAACCCAATGCGGGAAAACTAGTGCAACTATCTGAGGGTTTGATTTATTAAGCAGTTTCAAAATACAATCTAGGTGCCAAATTTGGCTCACACAACAGAGAAAAAACTCGGCAGTAGCACCTCTCTACTCGGAAGTAGATATTCTGGCTGAAACCCCAGATAAACACTCGGCATCTTCACAGCTCCAATCTGCCCCATGAAACCCGAGCATTAGCCTCTAGGGACTGCGTCAGCCTTTCTCTAGCCAGTTCCAATTGTTCCCGGTAGTTTCAGCTTTTTCCCTCTGTGTCAGCTTTCCTGGCAGTTCGGGCTTCTGCCCTCTGCATCGGCTTTCCCGGCAGTTCCCGACAGTTCCGGCTTCTATCCTCTGCGTTAGCTTTCCCGACTGTTCCGACAGTTCCTGATAGTTCCGGTTGTTCTCGGCAAATCCGATTTCTTCCTTCTACGTCAGCTTTCCCGACAGATCCGACTTCTGCCCTCTGCGCTAGCTTTCTCGGTTGTTCCGGCAATTCCTGCTTCTGCCCTCTCTCTGGCTATTGTGCTGATCCTCCTAGTGCTACCTCTGCCTCTCTGCTTCTATATTCACTGCCCCTCAGCTGCAACTTCGATCACTCTCTCAACTTTCTCAGCAAACCCAACCCCAAAAAGTCGAAATCTTGATCTCTTGGTGTGTTCTCCAAGTGACCCTCAAGCCTCCTCTTATACTTTTCTCATTGATAAATCAACGACCGAGATTAAGTCCCTAATCGACGGTTAAGATTAGATCTGGCTTGACTTTTAGACCATTCAAACATAGTTTTCTATTAATTCACATTAATATTTAAATTTCCCTAAGTTTAGACTTAGGGACTCCATTAAAAATATTAATTATTTTAATATTACCCAAACTGTTTAGAATCTGCCCAAACCCTTACTGGGTATTGGAGATCTCATGTGCGTTAGCCTCCCCACCAATTTTTGTGTCTAGAGCACATATGATGCTACCCCAAATCAACACTCCCTCTTAGTGAGGACTGTGCTCTAGTAATACTCCTCACTGAGCATCACTCTGATCATCCGGCATCAGTCCCTATGCTGATGTTAGGCTTGCCACCCAACATCCTCTGCATCCTATATTGCTACCCATGGCCCTGCCACTGGCACTGCTGCATCTGTATTGTAACTCCCTCTGCATCCGTGTTGTTGCCCATGGCCCTGCCATCGCCACTGCTGCATTTGCACTGCAACCCCTCTCATCATGCTGCATCATGTTGCCCATAACACTACCACTTCTAACTATTGCACTGCAACTTAGTTACTAAGAAGTAAGTAACTAATCTCCCAACTCTAACATCTCTGTCAAGATAGAGACACCCTCGATGCTGAAACTCCCTCTGTTATTGACAAGTGCTCCCTCTCTGACCTCTGCGCTGCTGCAACAACTCCATGCATCTTGCACTGTTGCACACCTCTCTATGCCATCCTGCACTGGTGCAACACTCTCGTGCCTCTCGCATTGTTATGACCTACTAGCCTTGCGCTATCTTGGGAATCCTGCACTGTAGCTCCCTTTGTCGCTCCATCCGCATTCGTCTCTACTGACATCGCGAATACTGCTACTCCTCTACGGGGCTCTCGTAGCAAGGTCTAATCCAAGAGGCTGGGTACCTCGAGGATCCTGCCCCTCATCACCTGTAGTTCGCCTGACTACAGCTCGATGTCTCCCCATTTCTTCTCAAGTGGCACATGAGCACTCATGGCACACAGAATAGACAAGATCTTGGCCTTCCAAATGACAAAGTTGGACACCTCGTCTAGCCTATCCTGATCCCTTAGCCCATTCATGGCCATCTCTCTGCTCTTCTCTGTCGATTCCTCCGAGTCTCTCTACTTCTTGTCTGGAAGTTCTCAGTTCGACTCCTGCTGAGTCTACTTCCCTTCTGGAAGTTCTCTGTTTGACTCCGGCCGAGTCTGCTTCTTGCCTGGAAGTTCTCTGTTCGACTCCTGTTGAATCTCTCTACTTTTCGCCTGGAAGTTCTCGGTTCAACTCCTACTGAGTCTTTCTACTTCCTGTTTGGAAGTTCTCGGCTCCACTCCTTTGAATCTCTCTACTTCTCATCTGGAAGTTCTCTTCTGGACTCCCTTGGAGCCCCGATTTCCCTCCTGGAAATGCTTCTGCCAACCGTCAAGTTGCCCCTCTCTGATTGTTTGTGCAACTGCAACACTGATCCAGATTCCTTGACTAGAAATTTGCCTCGGCAGTAACACCCTCTACCTTGGCCTTGCCCTGTTAGGTACTGTTATGACTACAGTACCCCACCAGCTCCACTCTGCAACTTACCCACAACCTCCCAAACCCTAGCAAACTGAAGATTAGAGCTCCTAGGCTCTGCGAATCCCAGCACCGACAAATCAGCCTCCTTAGCTAATTGTGTCAACCCTCCTGGCCTCTGCATGAGCCTGCCTTTGGCTCCCTCAACCTCTGTGCTGCCTCTTCCTGGCTCAGTCTTGATGAGGCAAGCACTATGTCACCCCTTCCTTATTGCTACTCTACTAGGAACAACTTCTGTCACTCGGGACAGCTGTTTTCTTCTGGTGCTGCTTTGTTCGGCTGATGTTCTTAGTTCTCCTATGATCTTCAACCTAGCTCCAATACCATGTTGAAATTTCTAAGTCTAACACGTTAGAAACCCTTCATGCACTTTACTGATTTATTCCTACCTACTTGTTCTGTTAATTATCAAGTTATTTATGATGTAAATACTAGAAATAACTACAAGTAGATGCTCAACACATTATAGATAATCAATTGAAGGAAACAGAAACAAAAACACAAGTGACACTGTTATTTTTGGACTAATGTCCCCGGAAAAACCCAATGCGGGAAAACTGGTGCGGCTATCTGAGGGTTTGATTTATTAAGTAGTTTCATAATACAATTTGGGTGCCAAATCTGGCCCACCCAACAAAGAAAAATCTCGGCAGTAGCACTTCTCTACTCGGAATCAGATATTCCGGCTGAAACCCCAGATAAACACTTGGCAGCTTCACAGCTCCAATCTGTCCCACAAAACCCCAACGTCAGCCTCTAGGGACTGCGTCAACCTTTCTCTGGTTAGTTCGGGCTGTTCATGGCAGTTTCAGCTTCTGCCCTCTGTGTTAGCTTTCCTCGCTGTTTCGGCAGTTCTGGCTTCTGCCCTCTGCGTTAGCTTTCCCAGCAGTTCCAGTTGTTCCCGGTAGTTCTAGCTTCTTTCCTTTGCGTCATCTTTCTCAGCTGTTCCAGTTGTTCCCTACAATTTCGGCTTCTACCCTCTGCATTAGCTTTCCCAGTTGTTCCCGGCAGTTTTGGCATCTTCTCTCTGCGTCAACTTTCCCGGTAGTTCCAATAGTTCCCGGTAGTTCCGACTTCTACCCTCTACGTTAGCTTTCCTGGCTGTTCCGGTAGTTCCTGACAGTTCCTGCTGTTCCGGTAGTTCCTGACAGTTCCTGCTGTTCCTGGTAGTTCCAGCTTCTGCTCTCTCTCTGGCTACTGTGTTGATCCTCCCAGTGCTATCTCTGCCTCTCTGCTTCTGTATTCACTGCCCCTCAGCTGCAACTCTGATCACTCTCAACTTTCTTAGCAAACCCAACCCCAGAAAGTCGAAATCTTGATCTCTTGGTGTGTTCTCCAAGTGACCCTCAATCCTCCTCTTATACTTTTCTCTTTGACAAATCAACAATCGAGATTAAGCCCCTAATCAATGGCTAAGATTAGATCTGGCTTGATCCATGACTTTCGGACCATTCTAACACAGTTTTATATTAATTCACATTAATATTTTAATTTCCCTAAGTTTAGACTTAGAGACTCCATTAAAAATATTAATCATTTTAATATCTCCCAAACTGTTTAGAATCTGCCCAAAACCCTTTATGGGTATTGGAGATCTCATGTGCCTTAGCCTCTCCACCAATTTTTGTGGCTAGAGCACATCCGATGCTACCCCAAATCAACATCTAAGTGGTTTAAACACATTGATAATTTTATACTAAAATTTTGCTATTGTCTTGGCTACTTGAGCATTGAATATCTAACTCAAATCTAATTGTTTGTTGGCTGGGAATTCTCTGCATAATCACTAGATCAGATCTGATATTTTCTGAATATCACATCTTAAAGGGCTTAAAAATCAAATTTTTCGATCTGGCAAACTTACTCTAGCATTTGGCAATTTTTGGCACAAGTAATTGCATCAATAGCTCACTGTTTGTTCACTTTTCTTACTGCTGTAACAAGTCTTTCAGATCTGACATACAGTGAGTGACTTACCATAATAAGGATAACTAACTTGTGTTTCCACTAGGCAAGTGTATTAACATCTCATTTATCATATTTGGTTGCTACATGCTTGCTATTTCTTGGATCTAGAGTGATTTTTTCACTGCTGCCCTAAAGGTTGATAAGTGCTAATAATTCTGAAGTGCTACTGCAATTATTGGTTATTTGGAATCTGAAATTTGTTTGTCTTGTGTTAGCTATAAGAATTGTCAAACTTTGCACTTAAATTACTCACAACCTCTAAATTCTCTAATCTTGTGTGATTGTTTAAGCTACTTTGAGCATTGAGGTTTGATTGATCTAATTGGCATTGCTAAGGAATCATTGATAATTGTTAAACACATTGTGTTGTCTATCTTAAGCATTGCCATATTGAGAACTTGGGCATTAAGATCTAATCGGCGTGTTTGTTTCATTATTGATCTAAGTTAAAGATCACAATATTTAGAAGCTTTGGTAATTTTATTGGCATCTTAAGTTTTGAGCATCTTCCAATATTGGCATTGTTTAAAGAGCATACTCTTGAATAATTAACCTTGGAATATCATCACTGAAATATCTTGCATCTTGTATTGATGGTCTTTGGCTAATTATTAAGAGGATTACCATTCTTAATTGAGCATCTTGTGGATTAGTTATCATCGGCACTAAATCAATTGACACTTTCTTGGTTGTAAGATTGCATGTAATTTATCGATAAGTACTCTTGTCACTAAAGATTTATCATAACTTAAGGTACTTAAACATTAAGCCAACCTTAAAGTAAAAATATCATCCATTTCATTGCATAAGCACCCTAGGCTTAGCTTGCACTAATAATTTACCTCCAAGCACAAGTTTCGTTGATGGACGTCTAGAGCCACCCTTTCTCACCTAGCTTGAGGGATTCAACACCTTTCTAGTGGTTAACACAGTGACCTTGCAGTTGTCAAAGCCATAGTCCTGCAACATTGGAGGCACTGGGTGGTTGGAACACAAGGGGAGGTATCGTTAATCAAGCCTTTGCATGCTTCCCATTGGCTTCCATTCCACAAACTACTTTAAAAACTGGTCTCAAAATAGTTAAAAGGGAAGTTCCATTTAGAGTAGGCATATTGTTAAATTTGGCAACTAGGGCCAAATTCCACTTTGGACTGCTCCTTTGAAGAAGATAATTATGGGACTAGATTGATCTAAAGATTGTCAAATTAGGATAAGTAAAACTGGGTTTTTGAATTTATTCTCTCACACGAAAATTATCAAGGTCGGCCTTATCTCTATGTCGACTCAACATGTCCAATAGACATGTCTCTTGACCCTCTACTAAATTGTATAAATAGGGGTGCCTCTACCCTCATTTGGAGATATCCTAAGAGCAACTCCAACTACGAAGGATCTTTGTTTGACTGCAAATTAGGAGAATTCAAGAGAAGGAGGAGAGGACGCGTACTAAAGCCCTTTCAAGATCATTTGGATGTTGAGTTCTCCTTGTAGAAGGGCCGAGTAATGGAAGGTGATTTGTGAACTGTTTGGGCATGCTTTGGGTCTGGTTTTGAAGCACTTTTGTGTGGGTAGATCTTTGGTAATAAGGCCGCAGACCTGTACTAAAGCTTGAAGGATGGTCAAACCCTAGATCCTTGTTTGAGAAGGGCCGTGAGTTTGCACAGTGGGCTGGAAGTAGCCCTACTAGCCAGAGAAGTATAGAGGAGCCTCACAAGAAGGTAGCTACAAATGTTAGAAGGACACTTGAGCAAAAGATTAGGGCTGAAGATGCCTGTTGATTAGCCCTAACCAGGCCGTGATCAATAGCAAAAGGAGTAGGCCCTAAACAGTGAAGCATGAAGGTATGTCATGATTTGTTTCCAGGTGTTGAGTCCAAGTTTTGGATCAGATTGGATGGAGGTCCTATTTGGAATGTGATTTTTCCATCCACGTCTTCAGTAAAGAAGGCCGCATATACATCCAAGATTGAGCTGCTTTTGAAGTCCGATAAGTCGTTGCATTATACAACAGTGAAGACTTGACTAGGTTATCTCCTTGACAACTGGATAATGGTATTGCTCAACATATTGGCAAGTCAATTTGGATTTATGTGTACTCTCTCTTTCATTCTCCACTGAACATTTGATAATTATAATAAGAAGAATTGATCAAGGGTTTTCCCCTTCTTGGGGTTTTTCCTTGGCTTGTGCCATATTCATGTGTCCTCTTGTCTTGGCTTGTATTCTGCAACTTTTGTCTATGTTCTTTCTTCAATTACTATCATGACAATAATCTTATGTGATTGCTAATGAAAATTGGGCTAATATCAATCCCTGAAGTAACTATCTTGTGCAAAGAACATGTTAACTCAGAAATCAACCTAGTTTTAGAGCTAGGAGAAGTCAAGTCCAAGCAAGAGTTAGATCAATCAGTCACATAATTTTGGATAACGGATTTTCTGAGGCTCGTGTGGAACTATTCTGAAGCAAATGGCATCTTCGCTTGGTTAGCTCAGAGACTGCATTTGCATAGCTTGGCATAGGGGCTCTTCGCATGACAGTGTCACAGGATCCTACCTTCAGTTATGGCACTATGGCATAGGTCTCTTATCTCTGCATTTAGTAAGCCAATGATCACGCTCTGGAATGTCCTCACTATAATAGATATGTATGGGAGAATATTACTTTATGGTCTTGATTCACTAGTCAGAGTCTCAGCATCACTGCAATCACATGTGATCCCACCTATCTCGGTGTGCTTGTCTTTCCGCATTACTATAATACTTGATGACTTCTACATTTGCACAATAAATTGTACAAAGACTTTGATTTGTATAATCTCACTGCAACATTTTACACTTTGTTTTGAAATCCTGTCACATAAATGGCATCTCTATGTCTCGTCTCACAATAATTAATCTCACAAAAGTGTTATGGTCCATCTCAAATCAGTAGTATGGTTTGTCTTGGCACTATATTAATCTAATCATAGTTGTATGGAGGGCCTTCATTGGCATCATAGTTATGACTTCACTATCATCACAATTAAGACTTGTTTGGCAACATAGTGGTATGACATCTCAATTGTATTACAGTATGGAATGTCATGTCTTAGTTTTGATATTTTCAACTATCTATCCCTTTGTTATTTTACCAAAAGGCTCAGGGTTTCACATCACTTCTTGGATCAAGAATTTGCATCTCTTTCTGGCACAAGCACTCACATTTCTTATTTTCTCAGGACTCTCGGATAATTTCTTATTGCCTTAGAATTCTCGCCCTATGACATTGCTTAATGGATTTGGTCTTTATTGAATAATGATTCGCTTTTGGTATCTCTATAATTGGATTTGCATCATTGTAATGCTCTTAGTCTTTGAATGTTGCTATCGCTCCTTGTATTATCAATCTCACATCTCTAAAATAGTAAATGGCCTCATTTTGGAATCACTATATATGGCATGGGTTTGCATTTATGGTCTCGCATTGATTAAGACACAAGTCTCATATTTCTTGTAATTGGCACAATTATCTGCTATATGCATTGTGATTCCTTTTGGAGTTGTCTTTAGTGTGACTTTTTGGAAGCTTTTACAGTGGGTTTTGTTGGAAATACTGAGAGAGGGGGTGAATCAATATTTCTTTTTCCGACTATTGTTTTACCAGTTAAACAATTTATATTCAAAACACAAGATGAACAACAGTAATAAATGATTTTATTAATATAATCTTTGTAGTAAAATAGATACAATATATAAGTGGTTGCAATTAGTTTCCAAGCTCCAACTCAGACTTTGGTGAGGCTCCAACTTCTGGACCACCAACTCTATTTCGCCAAGACACCAATCTTGGACTTAGGAGCACCAACTCCCAAGGACTTCAATCCTTCCATTTCCTGAGACACCAGTCCCAAGCACACCTATCCTTCCTAATTCTAAGGCATCAACCCCAAGGACTCCAATCCTTCTTACTTCTGGGGGCACCAGCCTCAAGGACTCCTATCCTTCTTGCTTCTGAGGCGCCAGCCCCAAGGACTCCAATCCTACTTACTTCTGAGGCACCAACCTCAAGGGTTCTGACCCAATCTTGTCAAGGTTCATTTGATAGAAATGTTCTACTCTCAGAACTCTTCTCCACTGAGTTCTGTCTGATTATAGCTTCACGGTAGTCTCCAAGCTACAACATCAATGACAACCAGTCTTCTTATGAAGTAGTCTTCTGTAAGGCTTGTTATTGTAATTTACAAATATTTCTAACAGTATATGCATGTTTATTTAAATTCATTTCTATCTAAATTCATTTCTAACATACTGTATTTATAATTGCATAAAATTTCATTTCTAGCAGAATATACAGAATATACTTTCCAATTTTATGACTAAACAAATCAAATTAGACATATGTACTTTCCTGGTTTTTCTGAGTTGGTGTCAGTTCCTGGATGATGTTGGATGATGTTGTTCTTCGGATACCAAACCAACCAAATTCCTCCCAGCCTGTCCGGGATCGGTCTTTCCGGACCCCAAACCCAAAAGGCTTCAAAAGTGAAACCTTTTGGCCCCCATGCCCAAAACCTCCAAGAACAGGGCTCAATTCTCCTAGATCTATATTTGAAATCCGGAACCCCAAAGCTCATTTTTTATTTCACATTTCTCTCCCAGATTCTCCATTTGCTTCTTTCCCAAATTTCCATCCCGCAATCTCCATACAGCATTACTCCCCCCCCCCTGCCTCCTTCACTTCTCTTTTTAGATTTTTTTATATAGGAAAGGATCCTTCCCTCCGAAGAAATCCCACCCTTTTTTCCTCCAATCAACCTTGTCCTTATCCTTTAAACTCTCATTACTTCAGTCGGTTATCTTTATTGTACATTAAATCATATTTTTATTTAAATATATATATTAAATGGTATTTTGATCTTTATCGTTCAAACCGACTTTGGGAAGAGGATCTTTTTAAAAGTACTTAACATGACATGCCAAAGGATAAGTTAATTAACCTGGTGGCCTAATAATATTTATTTATTTATTATTTAATTAAAATGTTATTAATGAAAATAAATTAATATATTATAGATAAGGTATTAATTAATTCTTTTACTATTTAATTTATTTCCCATACATAGACACTTCATATAATTAAATTGATATGAATACTACTACAATACTTTCAATAATTAATTCATTTTTCTTTTACTTAGGAATTTTCATAATAAGTTAATATGCATACTAGCGCAGTGCATGCAATGCATGCATATGTAGCTATCATATGCATGCCTCGTATACATGCTAATATTTTTATGTTACTTGTAAGTTGAGATGGGTCGTTACATACACCCCTCCTTCAAAACACTTCGTCCCGAAGTTAGAGTTTATATAGTATATCGGTAATTACCTTAGTGTTTAGTATAATCATGTAAGGATTGCGTTCTGCGATTGAATTCTTGTTTGTAATGAAAACAATATTTTTAAGATTTGTTTTGAACATTCATGCTTTGCCCCAACAGAGTTCCCAAGCTATTCTATAATCATCCTATTCTTCCTAATCTCTTCCACTCCCATCCTATCCGTCCTCTACTAGATTATGCCATGGCATCAACTATACCAATCTAACCATTCATAAACTTTAGGGGTGATAGCGTCGATTGTATCGACCTATTTTCCAGTAGGCATCTGGCAGTCATCATCACACGTCTAGGGGAGTGTAACTCGCATAGTCCTCCCATGACTCCAGGTTTTGGAGGATAAACGGTGGGCAACACCTCCACCTCTCCTAGTTGGATCAAGCTGAACACCCTATCATGGAACTTGATTGAGCCTCAATTGTTCTTGAAGGTTTTGTCATCACGTGATTAGTTTGGTATCGGGATTTAACCAGAGCTTGTATAGCGAATCAAGATGATGAAAACATCTACAACATAAATACTTGTCCACACATCATAACATATGCATTGATATATTCATAATTAAATATATTCAAATAACCTCTTCCTAGTATTTTATATTTTGTTGATATCTATGGTATATATTTAAAGTTTATATGACATACTTGGCTATGTCTAGCTGATATACCTACAATTAACTTTCACATCAAAATAGTAAAGTGTGATCACTATTATCATATCCATTTTATCAATGATAAGAAATCTATGGTTTTTCATCAAAGTCACACATGCTCATATGTAACGACCCATCTCAATTTACAAGTAACATAAAAATATTAGCATGTATATGAGGCATGCATATGATAGCTACATATGCATGTGTCGCATACACCGCACTAGTATTTTATACTAAATTGATTATAAGTGCTAAATACCATGACTCTTCTGGGAAAAGAAGTTCTACTTGGTCATCAACATCACGTAATGTATGGTTAGATCAAGAGGACTATATATATACATATATATTATATGCTCCAGAATAATGATAAAAATCATATTAATAGAATATAATAAAGGTTAAGTAATAATATAAATAATTAACTAATATAAAGTTCTAAACTTTATATTAAAACAAATATGAATAAACTTCATATTAAAATAAATATAAATCAAACTTTATATTAAAAATAAATATAAATTAAACCTTATACTAAAATAAATATAAATCAAACTTTGTAATATAGTAAAAGTATATATATATAAACAATGTAATAAAATTAAAAGACAAACAATGTAATTAAAGTTAATGATTCATAGAATTAAATTGATATGAATACTACTACGGTACTTTCAATAGTTAATTCATTTTTCTTTTACTTGGGAATTTTCATAATAAGTTAATATGCATACTAGCGCAGTGCATGCAATGCATGCATATGTAGCTATCATATGCATGCCTTGTATACATGCTAATATTTTTATGTTACTTGTAAGTTGAGATGGGTCGTTACATCTTCCCAATTCTTCATACTGCCCACACAGAGTGTCCAGTACCCTTCATGACTTCTGATAATGTCTTCACATAGATTTAGTCAATCCACTATTAGTTGCACTAAGCTCTGCATAAAGAACAACTTCCTGTTCAAGCTTATGTTCTTTGCTGGCTACTTCTCCCCTTCGACTGTCTACTGTCTTGTTGGCCCTTTAGCCCTCTTTTTGTTCTGCTGGATAGTCTCATTGCCTCTGTCTGCTCCAGCTTATTTTCCATAGCGTTCAAAAACCTTCCACAGCATTCAACAACCTTCAACACCATACCTGTTCTCTATTTTTACCTGTTTTATTCGTTCCCCATGCCTCTGTCTCCCTGTTTCCTCTCTTCGCTAGCGCTCTAGCTTCCTCAACGCTCCCTTATCCTATTAGCTTCCTCCTCGGTCACTGTCATTTCCTCTGTGCTCGCTTGCTTCTTTGTGCTCACAGGACACATTGATTCAATGGCAAGGACTGAGTCATACGTAGAGGACATATATTCAAAAAACTGTAATAGCACTTCCGTTTTGTCATGATAGCAGGCATACACAGGGATTGTTTTGTTTAACGTACCTACCACATCCTGATCGCAATAGCCATCGACATTAGTTCAACCTCTTGAACTATAGGGAGCATTCCATAGTGTATTTCTACCCCCAAACGCCGATACTCCACGGACACATTCAAGAGGAAGAGCGGCCGAAATACAAAGAGAATGTTGCATATTAAAACAAAACTATACCAGAGAAGGAATTTTTCAATAATAATATTTATACACTCGACTTTTATATTTTTCGAAGGATTTCATTGGAGCGGCTGTACTGATAGGGAGGTCCCATACGCCACATCACAATCGCAATTGCAATCGTGCATTCTTGAAGGTCTTTAATAAGTCATGGCCTATTGCATAGTCGATGGCCGATGGCTGATTCCCCTGCTCCGATGGACCGGATGCGATATGGTATTAAACCATAGTTAATATACCTGTCGGTCCATAGCCATATCGCAGTCGACGCTTCCAATGTGGCAAGTCTTTACGGCTTGCAATATGCGACGGATGCGATAATATATTAAGTCATATTACAATGTCGCAGCGGGTCCACATACTTTATCACAATCGGAGGTTTTAATGTGGCAGGGCCTTAACCACTTGCGATACATAATCCCGACACGGCGGACGCGATATTAAATTGCAACATATTACAATGCTCCCATGGGTCCGTGCATATATTATCGCAATCAGGGGGTTTCGGGGGTGACAACCCTTTTGAACTTTGCGATAGGCAGATGCGATATAACAATAGGGCAGTGTTATAATGTTACATTCGGGTCCGTGTATTATTGCATCAATATACTCCGCTCCTTTAACTTTATATATATATATATATATATATATATATATGTATATATATATATATAGATATTGCTCTGTTGTTTTAACTCCGTTTATATGCTCCTCCGCTTATGCACCTTGCTCTTGGCATATGCGGTAGCTCTACTCCTCCAATAGTTCTTCCTTTGGCATTGTTGCTTCGATAGCTCCCGATGGTTCTATTTTCATCCTCTGTTTGCTATATGTTATTCTTTGGCATATATATGGCATATACATATGCTCTGTTCTGCTTTCTCTGTTTACTCCCGTAGCTCCGCTAACTCTGTTTTGGCATATATATATTATATATATATGTGTGGCTCCTCTTGTAGCTCCTCTTGGTCACATGTGGCTCCTTTAGCTTGGCAGTGTCTTTCAAAGACCTCCTTGCATATATGAATGCCTCTCTTGCTTTGATATCTTGTGATATGCTTTGATCTGCCTCCTTTGGTAACTCCTCTTGTTTATGGCTTGGCTATCCTGATGGCCTTGCTTCTGTCTCTCCATGGATCTGATCGACTTCCCCTTGGCTTCTAGTATCTAGAATATTGCCATATTGACATCAATCACAACCTAGGTCAACAAGTTTTTCCGGTCAAATTTCTCTAAAATCCAGCAGGGTTTATTGAAATCACAAGCTTGATGGGTAATCGTGTGCAATCGAAGTGCCCTAGGGGTTTTCGAGGGTTTTGAATCCATATATACAGTCAAAAAACTAGTTTAAATAACACAAATCAAGATTTCACCTCAAAATTTTCCACCAGATTCCGGCACAAGAAAGTCCAAAAAGTCGCACTAAAGACAACTCCATTCCTTTTCATGGCTCAGAACATTGTGAGATCTAAAGGTTGTACACAAATCCAATCACTGGTTCCTCATCTTGATACCTTTTTAAGGCTCTTATTAAAGAATTGCATCCACTCTTTGAAAAATCGCACTATCTCCAAGGTTCAGATGAATTATATGACAAATTGTGTTATCACGTGGGTATGTGGCTCGATGTTTAATATTCTGGCTCACACGGTGAACAATATCTTGCTCACACTAAGTATTTCGATGACTTATTTCATTTCTCACGGTGTCATCGCTGCCCACTGTGGTTTCATATACTCCAGGGCATTGCTTTTCTAGAAGGCCTGACATGCTAGAGTAGCTCACTCATTCTCTATGACTTGTATTAAGATGAATGGACAGTAACATGAGACTGCGATCTCTGCTATGGTAATAAAACGTTGAGGATGATCTCAATGCATTGATGATTGTGTATAGTGACTATGATATATTCAATGGAGGAAGTAACCCTAATTCTGTAAGGGTTTTTTGTTAATGATATACATGTATGATGCAGTGATCTCTACTCCTTAATGTCAGTGACATGATTCTCATATGATTGTGGTGACAATGCTTTTGTGATAGAGTTGAAATTGTAACAATGTGAAATTGTATTTCTTTTATACCTTCAACTTTTAGATCAAGTAGAGATTTGTGAATCAATGTCTGCAGGACAAACTGTATCCCTGTTATGATCTTAGTAAATCTCCAGTTTGTCGCCTCAAGGTAAGGCATTTCCTAAATAACAGTATACATGATCTGAAAGGTATTATTGGAAGTAAACTAGCTTGACATCTCAGCATTCTCAGAGTATCAACAGTAATAAGTGCATGGCATATCTAAGTACTTCTATGACTGAATTTTTGTGCATCATCTCCATGATTCAATATGTCTTATCAATCAGCTAGAACTCTGTTGAATTGAATTGAGGATGGTTAACAGTACGTCTGCACCTGTATACTCAGTTCTTATATGCAGTACCTTCGACTTTGGCATCTTGGATAAGGGAAGAAGTACCTTCACAATATTCTTTCCCGAAAAACAAGAACTAGGCATCCCATTACAGGCCTTCAACCACGAAGTACAGAATCAGATGTGATGACAAATATTTTCCTCTGATATTGTTCAAGCCATCACCATTATTTTTATAGACTTGACCGAGAAAAGGAGATGGATGCAGTGATCTTGTCCTTTCTCTATGATGATGCGATTGAACTTGAGCAGTAGTTGATGTCAGCCTTCCTCCACCCTTTTCCATTGAACTTGAGCAGTAGTTGATGTCAGCCTTCCTCCACCCTTTTCCAACCATATCTTCAGGAAGATCAAAGGGAGTTGAAGTATTTCAGAAATTTGGGAAAAACTGTGTCAGCTCCTCTTCATGCAGAAATGGTTGAATGGATTATATAGCTCCTCATACCCAATGATTATGCAGATGACTCATTGGGCAAGGTCTCATTTCAAATATTCAGAGGGAGTTGATTTCTTCCTTAGCTTTAGGATCTGACATAACGGAGAAGTTGTTGATTCAGACATCTTGTAAAATTGCTGAAGCACAGTATCGTGAATAGTAAGATGCTATAATTCACCTTATTTCATGAAAGACTGAAATTCGAGAGCTTCATTGTGGCTGAATGCATAAGGCAGTAAGTTGGGCTTACTATTAGGACATTTGAGTTAGCACTTTAGTGAGCTATTTGAGCACATCTTTGTTGTAAATTGCAAAAGAAGATGTACTTCACATACCACTCTATATGGTACAGCAAAGGGCATTCCTATGGAATGCTTGAGTGGATAGATCTCATGATGAGCAGGTTGTCTGATGGACACTGTGCACTTTGGAAAAACATGTATAGGCTGTGGTCTCCCTGTGTAAGAGGGAGCAATCAAATATTTCCTTGATCAAGATGTTCAAGAAGCAGAGGATTGCTAAGTGCTATCAAGATCTCTGTTGTAAATCAATAAGTTTACTATATGTACATCTATATGCTGCTAAATGAAGCTATGAGGCTCCCATTGATCTAGTCTTGACTTTCAGAATGCAGCTTGGCACTATTCCCTATATGAAGGAATCCTTGGTTAAGATTGAACATTGAGCTCTGGGAGCTCTTGAAGACTTGGGGTACTTATTGAGCTATGAGAAACCATAGGGTGAGTGGTTCACCTTCCCCTATAGGTGCGCGGTATACAGGGTGGGTGGTTCACCATCCTCTATGATAGATGACATGTTTGCAAGGTGAGTGGTTCACCTTCCCTACGATTGATGACACGTGTAGGGTGAGTGGTTCACTTTCCCCTAATATTGATGACATATGCATAGGATGAGTGGTTCACCTTCTCCTATGGCATATGAGCAAGATGAGTGGTTCACCTTCCCCTGTGGATACCCTAGTGAGAGGTGCTTATAGGCATCTATTGACATGTCAGTGGGACGTGGTTCATCATTTCCCCACATGTAGGATCCTTATTCCCTACGATCTGTGGTTGACATGTCAATGGGATGTGGTTGACATGTCGATCAAAAAGAAATAGTCCAATCCAAAAATGTGATGAGAGAAATGAATGAGCCTCTCATCTATTTATACAATCCATAAGGGGACTTGATTAGCCTATTAGCCTAACAATGCCCCTTAACAATAAAATAATGTACAATAATGACATGACTTGGTGACAAGCCCACCAAGATAGCTCCATAATACAAAGAAAAGCCTCTTAAGAGGGCAAAATAATAGATACAATGAGTCGTTGGGCCATTGAAGAGGCCTAGTAGAGCCCAATGTGTGCCAAGGTGAGAGAATAGGCTCCAAACATAGTGATCAAGGGGGTGGCCCCTTGATATCCAAGAAAATCAAATATGGTGTTGGTGTCCCCAAGTGGCGAGGGGGCACAATGACATCCTCATGGGTCTCCAAGTGGATCAATAATGCATGTATACAATATGCAAGGGCTAGAATGATGACATAAGCCCTCCCTTTGTTTGTCATGGTGAGACACATCCTCATCTAGGCCCTGGAACATCTACCATGTGTGTGGTGCAAGTGTGAAGCTAGTTGGGCATGGTGGCCCAGGTGCATCATCCTCATCCAAAAGGTGGAACATGAGCAATCAATGAATGGTGTTGAGTGATCCATGAAGTGGCAATCTGCTTTCTGCTATGGTGGAGGCTCATGGCTCTCAAAGCTCACCTTATAATATGACCCTCTAGAGGGCTTGGACACCCTAGAGGGTGTTGAAAAATGAGTAACTAGGTTCAGTTTTCATAAATATGAAATGCACTATTGATTCTTGTAAATTGTAAAATAAAAGAAAATTATTATTATTATTTTTGGAGCATGAGTTTCATGCTCGAGGTCTTTTATTTTATAGGTCAAGCACCCATTGAGTGCTTCTAGGGTTTTCCTAGGTCAAGAAGTAAAAAGAGTCATTGTCATAACTTGAAGACCCCTTCAGGCACATTGTAACATGTAAAGAAATTAATTTTGGAAATTAAAAGTGTCAAAACAACCTTCAAGGCCAAGTCGGCCTAAAATGAGGAGCCATGTTCACCTTGGAAACTTGATGCCCTTGAAGCACATTCATCACTCACTCATTCTAGCAAAGGAGGAGGAAGCAGAAGGCAACAAAGAAGGAAGAGGACAAAGAAGGCTCTGGTTTGGGCTAGTTCTCTCTCACACATGCAAAGGAAGGCTAGGGTTTCTGCAACAGATCTAGGGTTTTCCTCTACAATTTCGATCTTGAAGGAGAGAAGGCAAGAAGGTCAAGCGAAGGTCACAAGAAGCCATCCTCAAGCTCTAAAAGTCAGAGAAAGCCAATCGAAGGTCTGAGGAAGTCCTGGGAGGCTAAAAGAAGCTCACACGTGTGGCAGCAACAACTGCTGGAGGGCCAAAAATTTCAGGTCTACAGTAGAGGTCGAAATTGTGCTATTAGAAGAGATTTGACTGGGATTGACTTGGATTGTTGAAGTTTCTAAGTCTACTTAGTTAGGAACCCTCCATGCACTTTAACTGATTTATTCCTACCTACTTGTTCAGTTACTTAACAAGTTATTTACAATGTAAATACTGAAAATAAACACTAGTGCATGCTCAACATATTACAGATCAACAACTGAGAGAAACAGAAACAATCACACCTTATGACAATATTATTTTTGGACCAATGTCCCTAGAAAAACGCAATGTGGGAAAACTGGTGCAACTCTTTGAGGGTCTACCTTTTCTGGACTGCGTCAACCCCTCTCTGCCCAGCGCTGGCCATGCGTCAGCCTTCTGGCCCTCTACGTCAGCAACGCTGGCCTCTCTAAGGCTTTGCGCAGCTCCCGGTTGCCTCTACGTGGCCTTGCGTGAGCCTTGGCGGCTACTGCGTCACTCTCTCTGGCTATTTGCTGCTCTTCTGGCACTATCTCTGCCTCTTTGTCTCTCTGTACCCAATGCCCCTCAACTGCAACTCCCGATCACTAATTCTATCTCTCTTAGCAAACCCCGCTCTAGAGAATAGAATGACTGATCACTCTGGTGTATTCTCCAAGTGACCCTCAAGCCTCGTCTTATACTTTTCCTGTTGACATATCGACAACTGAGATGAAGTTCCTAATCAACGGCTAAGATTAGATCTGGTTTGATCCATGTCTTTTGGACCATTCTAACACAGTTTCATATTAATACACATTTGTATTTTATTTTCCTTATGTTTAGACTTAGGGACTCCATTAAAATATTAATTATTTTAATATCTCCTGAACTGTTTAGAATCTACCCAAACCATTTCTGGGTATTGGAGATCTCATGTGACCCAACCTCTCCACCAAATTTCGTGGCTAGAGCACATCTGATGCTACCCCAAATAAACACTCCCTCTTAGCAAGGACTGTGCTCTAGCAATACTCCTCACAGAGTATTACTCTGATCATCCGGCATCAGTCCCTGTGCTGATATTAGGCCTGCTGCCCACCATCCTCTACAACGTTGTATCCTGTACTGTTGCCCATGGTTCTGCCACTGCCACTGTTGCATCTGTACGACAGCTCCCTCTGCATCCGTGCTGCTGCTGGTCCTTTCTCCCAGCATTGCATTCGCACTGCACCTCCTCTCATCATGTTGCATCATGCTGCCCACTACTGCACTGTAACTCAGTTACTGAGAAGTAAGTAACTGATCTTCGTACTCTGACCTCTCTGTTGGGCTAGAGACCCTCCTGATGCTGAAGCTCCCTTTGTCGTTGACAAGTGCTCCCTCTCTGACATTTGCGCTGCTGCAACAACTCCTTGCATCTCGCACCATTGCACACCTCACTGTGCCATCCTGCACTTGTGCAACACTCTTCTGCCTCTCGCATTGCTGCAGCCTGCTAGCCTCGCGTTGTCTCGGGACTCCTGCACTATAGCTCTCTCTGTTGCTTCATCTACATCCATCTCTACTCGACTCAACCAGTCTTGCTACTCTTCTTCGGGGCTCCTGTAGCAAGATCTAATCCAAGAGGCTAGGTATCTCGAGGATCCTGCCCCTCATCGCCTGTAGTCCATCTGACTATAGCTCAATGTCTCCCCACTTCTGCTCAAGTGGCGTGTGTGCACTTATGGCACAGTCATTGTCTGTCAAAACTTCCTTCTTTGCCCTTGCTAGCATTGCCTTGGTTTCGGAAGACTCTCCCTTACTCTTCTTCCTTGGACACTAGGTCACATGATGACCTAGCTCCCCACAGTGGAAGCACTTGATCTTGGAGAGATCCTTCTTCTTCCGCTTCTCCTGCTTTCCCTTAGATGCTAGGGCAACATCTTCCTCCTCCTGCTTGACATTGATCCCCTTGCTGCTGCTACCTGTCTTCGACTGTCGTTATATCTCTTCCTGGCGAAGAGCCGCCCACATCTCATCCCAAGGTGGAAGTGTCCCTCGGCCCAGTATACTCTAGACAAATACTTCCCAGTCTTCTGAGATTACATTCAGGGTCGTCCTCACCATCAACTCCTGATTAGCGTGGCTTCTATAGTAGTCAATTGATCTCGGATCTCGTTCAGTCCTCCGAGGAAGGTGTCGATCGGTTCTCCCTTCTTCATCTAATACAACCTCAATTGATTCTCAAGTAGCATTCTTCTCTACACAGAAGTATGTTGGTACAATTTCTTGAGGGCCTCCCACATCTCATATGTCGTTTCCTTCTCAGCAATGTGTGGTACTACATGGTCCTTGACCCTGTCAAGCATGATGCTCTTGGCCCTCGCCATTGCCTCCTCGTACTTGTCATTATCATTGGGGTCGATTGGGATAGCTATAACCTTCAAGGCGAAGTTCTTGACACGATTTCTGTAAAGTACGGATAAGATTCTGGCCTTCCAGACTGCGAAGTTCGACACTCCGTCCAGTCTATCCTGGTCTCTTACTCCGTGTAGTGCCATGATGCTCTTCTACTTCCCTCTTGGAAGTTCTCTATTCGACTCCTTTGAGTCTCTACTTCTCGTCTGGAAGTTCTCTTCTGGACTCTCTTTGAGTCCCAATTCCCCTCATGGAAATCCTTTTGCCACTATCGAGATGCCCCCTACCCTAATTGTCTTGTGCAACCGCACCATTGATCTGGGTTCCTCGGCTAGAAACCCTCGGTAGCAACTCCCTCCTCTTGGCCTTGCTCTATCAAGTACTATTCTGACTACAATACCTCACCAACTCCACTTTGCAATATTCCCACAACCTTCTAAATCCCAACAACCTGAAGGTGAGAGCTCTTAGGCTCTACGTAATCTCGACACCGGCAACCAAACCTCCTCAACCAACTGCGTCAGCCCTCCCAGCTTCTGCGTGGCTTTGCGTGAGGCTCCCTTTGCCTTCCTTAGCCTCTACATTGCCTCTTCTTGACTCACCCTTGATGACGCAGGCACTGCGTCACCCTTCCCTTGTTGTTGTTATGCTAGAAACAACTTCTATCACCTCGGGACAACTGTTTTCTGCTGCTATTGCTCCACTCAGCTGATGTCTTCATTCCTACTGTGATTTGCAATCACACTCTAATACCATGTTGAAGTTTCTAAGTCTACTTAGTTAGAAACCCGCCATGCACTTTATCTGATTTATTCCTACCTACTTGTTATGTTACTTAACAAGTTATTTACAATGTAAATACTGAAAATAAACACTAGTGCATGTTCAACATAGTATAAATCAACAACTGAAAGAAACAGAAACAATCACACCATATGACACCATTATTTTTGGACCAATGTCCTTGGAAAAACCCAATGTGGAAAAACTGGTGCAACTATCTGAGGGTTTTCTTATTAGGCAATATTAGAGTACAATCTAGATGCCGAAACTAGTCTACTCAACAGAGAATTTCCTTAGTAGTAATACCTCTCAGTTTGAGACAAATCTCCTGGCTGAAACCCCAGATAATCCTTCCAGCAGCTCCTCAGCTCCAATCTGCCACAAAAACCCTAGCATCTGCCCTTTCTGGACTACGTCAGCCCCTCTCTGCCCAGCGCTGGCCTTGCGTCACCCTGAATGGGTATGTGTCAACCTTAGGAGGCGCTACGTCAGCCTTCTGGCCCTCTGTGTTAGCAACACTGGCCTCTCTGAGGCTTTGCGCAGCTCCTGGCTGCCTCTACGTGAGCCTTGGCGGCTACTACGTCACTCTCTCTGGCTACTTGCTACTCTTTTGACACTATCTCTGCCTCTCTGTCTCTTTATACTCAATGCCCCTTAGTTGCAACTCCCGATCACTAATTCTATCTCTCTTAGCAAACCTCGCTCTAGAGAATAGAATGACTAATCACTCTAGTGTATTCTCCAAGTGACCCTCAAGCCTCCTCTTATACTTTTCCTGTTGACATATCAACGACCAAGATTAAGTCCCTAATGAACGGCTAAGATTAGATTTGGCTTGATCCATGTCTTTTGGACCATTCTAAAATAGTTTCATATTAATATTTTATTTTTCCTAAGTTTAGACATGGGAGCTCCATTAAAAATATTAATTATTTTAATATCTCTTGAATTGTTTAGAATCTACCCAAACTCTTTCTAGGTATTGGAGAGCTCATGTGCCCCAACCTCTCCACCAAATTTCGTGGCTAGAGCACATCCGATGCTACCCCAAATCAACATGGATAAGGAAAGCACAACATCCAAAAAGTTTGGACTTAGTCTTGGACGGTATTGGTCTTGGTCTAAAGGTCTTAGAATTCGTCAATTGAAGAATCTTTAAGGAAGAGATGAGATTTGCAGCTTTTCCTCTCAAGTGGATAGGTTTTGGCCCTAGCTTGCAACCTATATTTTGTGTTATTGTTCTTCTTGTTTTGGTCGTTGTTTGATGATACACAAACTTAATAATAAGAAGTAAGATAAGTAAAAATACATCACAAGCAGTTATCAAAGAAAGAGAAATCACTCTAATCATTGCTCTATAGATTTCTCAATAGAGGGTGACCAAACCCTAAGTGGTGACCCACCTGCAATCCTATATAAGATTCAATTTGTCCCCTTGCCTTCCAGTACAACATATCATTAGAATAATCGAGTAAAAGAGCTTACAAATCATGGAATCAAATGGACACTTCATAATGGCATGCCTCTCCATAGTGGGTTTTGGCATATATAAGACTCCAAGCTCAAAAGGGGTTTAACCAATGACACTATTGGGTGGTTTCAGCCTCTAAAGGGGGTGACATGTCCATGGTACATCCATTCAATGGTAGGTGGCATGTGATATAGTGATGGAATGGAATGGGGGTGAAGGGGAAGCTTCGGGCCACATGCCATGGTACAAAGATAGCTAATATGGGGAAGCCCACACTTGAGTATATTAGTCTAGGAGGGAGCAGTTGTGGTACATGAGCTACCCCAGCCTTTGTTTTTCCACCCTTCTTCATATGCCTCTTGCCTTTTATTGATTTTTCCTTATAACTGCTCAGGGCTCTAGGGGATGAGACATAACGTGTAGGATACAACATTAGATACCCCCTTTAGGTGGGGCAGTTCATTGCTCACCAGGAGTTGGGGCATTCTGTAATGATGGAGGGGGCTCATCTTGGGACCATAGGAACCAGGGTGATGGCCAAGGGTAGAACTCATGTTTGGCTTTTTCCCACATGTTAAAATTGTATGTCCCAACCATCTTTTGCATTTTATGGTACAACTCCTGTTGAAAGTGGCCAAATATGCTTTTTTGTTAGTTTTTGTGGCATCATATGTATTCTAGCCTCAAAATTTAGTGGAGAGGCTAGAATACATGAGATCTCCACAACCTAGAAATCGTTTATGGAAATTCCACCTAGAAGTGTCTCAATTAGATTATTAACCGCTTTTTAAATATTTCCTGACTCTAAACTTAGGGAATATGGTTAATTAATCAGTGTTAATTGAGATAAGGTGAGAATCATCTAAAAACTCACATGGATCGACTTCAAGATGATCCTAGCCCTTGATTAAGATTTAATCTTGGTCGTTGGAGTCCCAACAGAGAATTATAAGAAGAAGTCGATGGGCACTTGGAGATCACACTTGAGAACACCAGAAATTTGATTTCCTTGACAGATCGATTTCCAAAGTAACAATAGTCAACTGTCGGAGAGTTAGAGATCAAAGCAGTGAGTGAGGGGCAAGGATAGTGAGTCCGGAAGAGATTTTCCAGATCCATAGAGTCAGTTATAGGAGGGTCGAGTTTCCTCAATGAGGTTGCACAGGAGCTTCAGAGGCAACAGTTCAATTTGGCTAGACAAAGGGTCGATTCAGTTGCTGGAAGTCGGGAATATTTCCGGAAGGAACCAGCGAGTCATTCTCAGAGGTTGGATTTGGCAGACAACTTGATCAGTTGCAATTCCAGGTAGACCATATCAGTGGTTGCATAGGCTTGACGCAGAGCTTGACGTAGGGGTTTCAAGGAGCCCATTTAGAGCTAGTTTCAGAGCTGGATCAATGCTCGATGAGACAAATTTGTCTCACTAATTTTTGTGGCTAGTTTCTCTTGCAGTGGATTGCCAGTTTGTGCATCCAGATTGTACTCATATTTTCAACTGTTGCAGAACAATAAAACCCTCATTTGCTAAACTGGTTTTCCCACATTGACTTTTTCAGGGGACTTTTGTCCAAAAACAATGGTGTAAATTTTATAGTTTGTGCTAATATTTTCTCAGTTCCAGTGTTATTTATTTCTACTGTTTTATTTGTGATGGTTGTAGTGTGTTTATTTCGATGTTGTCGTAACAATAAACTCAATAATTAATTTATCAGTTAGAAGAAATAATACCAATTGTTGCAATATGATTTCAGTGGTGAAATTTTAACATGGTATCAGAGCGTGAGTGATCAGTCAAGAGGCTTAGAAGTGGAGGAAAGAATTTCGCTGCTCGAAAGGAGCAATAGGCCGAAATTTCGAGAGGCAACACAATGCTTAGACAGACAAGCCAAATTGCTATTTTTTGTTGTAGGGTTGTAGAAAAGTCAAATTGCTCGCATTAGTGATTCCAATAGTTAGAGGGAGCAGTTGCTATTCAGATGTTAAACTTGTATGTCCCAACCATCTTTTGCATTTTATGGTACAACTCCTATTGAGAGTGGCCAAATATGCTTTTTTGTTAGTTTTTGTAGCATCAGATGTGTTCTAGCCTCAAAATTTAGTGGAGAGGCTAGAATACATGAGATCTCCGCAACCTAGAAATTATTTATGGAAATTCCACCTAGAAGTGTCTCAATTAGATTATTAACCGCTTTTTAAATATTTCCTAGCTTTAAACTTAGGGAATATGGTTAATTAATCAGTGTTAATTGAGATAAGGTGAGAATCATCTAGAAACTCACATGGATCGACTTCAAGATGATCCTAGCCCTTGATTAAGATTTAATCTTGGTCGTTGGAGTCCCAATAGATAATTATAAGAAGTCGTCGATGGGCACTTGGAGATCACACTTGAGAACACCAAAAATTCGATTTCCTTGACAGATCGATTTCCAAAGTAACAATAGTCAACTGTCGGAGAGTTAGAGATCAAAGCAGTGAGTGAGGGGCAGGGATAGTGAGTCCGGAGGAGATTTTCCAGATCCATAGAGTCAGTTATAGGAGGGCCGAGTTTCCTCAATGAGGTTGCGCAGGAGCTTCAGAGGCAACAGTTCGATTTGGCTAGACAGAGGGTCGATTCAGTTGCTAGAAGTCAGGAAGATTTCCAGAAGGAACCAGCTAGTCATTCTCAGAGGTTGGATTGGGCAGACGACTTGATCAGTTGCAATTCCAGGGAGACCATATCAATGGTTGCGTAGGCTTGACGCAGAGCTTGATGTAGGGGTTTCAAGGAGCCCATTCAGAGCTAGTTTCAGAGCTGGATTAGTGTTGGGTGAGACAAATTCGTCTCACTAATTTTTGTGGCTAGTTTCTCCTGTAGTGGATTGCCAATTTGTGCATCCAGATTGTACTCATCTTTTCAACTGTTGCATAACAATAAAACCCTCATTTGCTACACTGGGTTTCCCACATTGAGTTTTTTAGGGGACTTTTGTCCAAAAACAATAGTGTAAATTTTATAGTGTGCGCTAGTATTTTCTTAGTTCAAGTGTTATGTATTTCTGTTGTTTTATTAGTGATGGTTGTAGTGTGTTTATTTCGATGTTGTCGTAACAATAAACTCAATAATTAATTTATCAGTTAGAAGAAATAATACCAGTTGTTGCAATATGATTTCATTGGTGAAATTTTAACATGGTATCAGAGTGTGAGTGATCAGCCAGGAGGCTCAGAAGTGGAGGAAAGAATTTCGCTACCTGAAAGGAGCAGTAGGCCGAAATTTTGAGAGGCAACACAATGCTCAGATAGACAAGCCAAATTGCTATTTTTTGTTGTAGGGTTGCAGAAAAGTCAAATTGCCCGCGTTAGTGATTCCAATAGTTAGAGGGAGTAGTTGCTACTCAGATTTTCACTAAGAAGATTTTTGGTTGGACGCAGAGGGTTTTGCTGCAGGTTGCAAATCAGAATCCACATAGGGTGGAAGAGAAAAACACACACAACAGAGGGAAAATTTCTCTCAGGGAACTTCGAGTCTCGGAAGTTTGATATTTCTAGTTGCAGATTGGCAGTAGCAGCCAACAAAGCCATGCATTCCAGAAGAGAGTGTGAATAGCAGAGCAACAACCAAGCACAGGGAAAGAGGGAGTTTTTGACAGTTTTAGAGATGGCCACTGCAGGGCTTAGAGATCAAGATAGGTTGGATGGATCATCCAACTATGTCATCTGGAAGGCTAGGATTTCCTTCCTTCTAGATGAATATGTCCTGAAATCCTACATTGATAATGTAGTGGCAGTTCCCCAAGATGCAGATTAGCAGAAAGTATACAAGAAGGAAATGGCGAGGGCGAAGTGGTTGATCTTGGATGGAGTCAGGAATCATATAGTCTCACATATAGAGGGTAAGGGAACGACCAAAGCAATGTGGGATGCTCTCTCCACGCTATACCAGGGTACTTCCGAGTAGCGATATATGTTCCTAGAGGAGAAGCTGAGATGCATTAGGATGTAGAAGGCAGAAGGCATAGATCCCTTCCTCACCAAGCTTCAGGAAGTATAAGACCAACTGTCAGTTATTGGGACAGTGCCTCAACCTTTAGAGTTAAGTACGATTAGCACTCAACAGTGTCTCAGAGGATTGGTAGGTCTTTGTCCAGAGTGTATTGGATAAAGACACGCTACCAGGATGGGACAAAATGTGGGCTGATCTGCAGGAGGAGTTGAGAAGAGATCTGTAGAAGAGCTCCATCAGTGGCAGCAGTAGCAGTGGATCGAAGGTGGTGAAGGAGGAAGAGAATGTGGCCGCCGCATTTAAGGGTCCTAGTCAGGGGCAAGGGGAGTAGAGAAAGAAGAAGGACCTGTCAAAGGTCAAGTGCTTTAGATGTGGTGAGCTCCGTCACTACAACACACAGTGCCCTCTAAGGAAGAAGGACAAGCCGGAGAAGCAGGACCAGCAAGCAGTGTCAGCTGAGATTGACTAGTTGTCCTCCAGATTGGAGGAAGAATTCGCAATGTTGGCAGCCATACCCCCAGGAGTGAGATGGGGTGACTTAGAGTTGTAGCCCCAGAGAGCTACAAAGATTGGGCACGGTACTTAAGGAGTCCACCTCATGGATCATTACCTGGCTACAGGGGCCCACAATATTCAATAGTAGGATGGATCAATGGTAGTAAATGTAGTCAGTACCAAAGTGATAGTTGTAGACTAGTAGCAGTCAGATGCTAAGCACAACACAGTGTTGACAACAGAGCAGGTGGCTCTGTGTAGAGTTGGTAGTAGCGCAAATTCTTCAGTGACAATGCAAATGTTGGTAGAAGTCAAAGACTCAGGAGACAGATGTATCATACTGAACACAAATCATTCAGTATTTTGGATGCTTTTCAGTTGCAACTTGCAGATGTTACAGCTGCAACATCAACAAATTAGAGGGAGTTGCAATGTAGATGCAGTGTTGGCAGTAGTATGACAATGTTAGCAGTAGCAAAGATGCAACATCAGAGTTGCACAGTAGTTGGTGGGCAGCAGTAGCCAGACATCAACAGCGTGACAAGGGATGATACAAAGACAAAGTGTTGTGGCAAGGTGTGCAACACTAGAACACATTCCTCGCTAAGAGGGAGTGTTAGTTTTTGTAGCATCGGATGTGTTCTAGCCTCAAAATTTGGTGGAGAGGCTAGAATACATGAGATCTCCAAAATCTAGAAATTGTTTCTGGAAATTCCACCTAGAAGTGTCTCAATTAGACTATTAACCGCTTTTTAAATATTTCCTAAGTCTAAACTTAGGGAATATGGTTAATTAATTAGTGTTAATTGAGATAAGGTGAGAATCATCATATACTCACATAGATCGACTTCAAGATGATCCTAGCCCTTGATTAAGATTTAGTCTTGGCCGTTGGAGTTCCAACAGAGGATTATAAGAAGAAGCCGATGGGCACTTGGAGATCACACTTGAGAACGCCAGAAATTCGATTTCCTTGACAGACCAATTTCCAAAGTAACAATAGTCAGTTGCACGAGAGTTAGAGATCGAAGCAGTGAGTGAGGAGCAGGGACAATGAGTTCGGAGGAGATTTTCTAGGTCCAGAGAGTCAGCTACAAGAGGGTCGAGTTTCCTCAGTGAGGTTGCACAGAGGCAACCTAGAAGCTTCAGACACATTAGTTCGATTTGGCCAGACAGAGGATTGATTCAGTTGTTGGAGGTCGGGAAGATTTCCGGAAGGGACTAGTGAGTCATTCTTAGAAGCTAGATTAGGCAGACAACTTGACCAATTACAATTCCAAGCACAACATATCAAGTTGTGTAGGCTTGATGTAGAGGTTGACGTAGGGGTTTCGAGGAGCCCATTCAAAGCTAGTTTCAGAGCTGGATCACTGTCGGGTGAGACAAAATTTGTCTCACTAATTTTTGTGGCCAATTTCTGATCCGAATTTAAACAGGAATGCAACAAATTACAGAGATAACCATAAACACAGAGATGCAACGGAAATAATACTTCATTTCATTAATGTAACATACTGAAATATGCTTACAAACAGAAATGGAAATAAACCAGCTAGGGCGATGATAGCTTATCTTTGGGAAGATATGTGGCGGCTACATGCCTCTGAACTCTGTTACAATGAGGCTCGAAGGCCTATTTATTGTTGAGAAACAATGCAAAACCCTTAACATCCCAAAAACCTAACCCTAGAAGATGAAATGCCAAACAGTGGGCCCTGTTTGGGTAAATTGGTGCATCAACTTCCCGGAGTCATAACTTTGGCATCTGATCTTCGTTTGATGCATACAATAGCTCGTTAGAAATATCTATCCGAGCACTATAACTTCGGGAAGAGCAACATGGTCTATGACCCCACAGACCATGTTGCTCCCGGTTTTCCCAAAAACGTCGTTTAGGTCCTCAAAATAGCTACGGAAGTTCAGGACCTGAAAAACTGCTAAAAATAGTAAATTGTGCTACAATTACAGAAACTGAAAAACTAAAAGAGACAGTTGTGGAGTCCAAGTGGGATAGGTGGGTGGCCACCAACATCCACTTGGATCATTTCCGCTGCATCTCTGTGTTTATGGTTATCTCTGTAATTTGTTGCATTCCTTTGCCTTACTAGAACCCATCAAAAGCTCCAACCACTCCGACATGGTCCTTACAGCATTACCAAGGCTATGGGAAACAATGACTTGGAGCACAACATTCCTCCATTCCTTCGCTTGCACCGAGTGTTCAATGTGGACCATCGTCGACCATGCTTCCCACCATTACTAGACACATCAGAAATTGCAAAATAGCTTACCCGGGAACAATTTCAGCAAATGGAGGAAATCAACACAATGGGGAACATTGCTTCCTAAGGGGGGAGGAATGATCCAAGTGGATATTGGTGGCCACCCACCTATCCCACTTGGACCCCCACAACTGTCTCTTTCAGTTTTTCAGTTTCCATAATTGTAGCACAATTTACTATTTTTAGCAGTGTTTTGGGTCTTGAACTTCTGAAGCCGTTTTGAGGCCCTAAACGACGTTTTTTGGGAAAACCGGGAGCAACATGTCTCATTGACCGATGTTGTTCTTCTGAAAGTTATAGTCCTCGGATAGATCTTTCTAACAAGCTACTGTACGCGTTAAACGGAGATAGGATGCCAAAGTTACGACCTCGGGAAGTTGATGTACCAATTTACCCAAACGGGGCCCACAGTTTGGCGTTTCATCTTTTAGGGTTAGGTTTTTGGGATGTTAAGGGTTTTCCATTGTTTCTCAACAATAAATAGGCCTTCGAGCCTTGTTGTAACAGAGTTTAGAGGCATGTAGTCGCCACATTTCTTCTCAAAGATAAGCTACCATCCAATGTTTTAAAACTCCGACTCCGACTCGGCCGAGCAATGACTCCAACTCCGACTCTGAAACGGTAATGACTCGGCCGACTCGTTTTCAATGACTCGGTTGTTGTAAAAAATACATTAAATATTTAGTTTTTTTATAAAAAAAACATAATTTTGAAGATTTTAAACATAATTTTAAAGATTTTCATTCATGTTTCCAAACACACAGCATTATAATATAGATGGAAGACAACATATGATCAAAGTAGGCTCATGAAATTGGTGACCCGGCCGTTTCACCAACTTCAGACATTGCCAGTGAGAGTAAGATGCTCTATTGCAATAAATGGTTGCATACATATCCAATGCCTCCTACTACTCAACATCCCTGTTTCACCTTTGGCAAGTGTATTCTTCCAACCAGCAACTGATTGTGTTGGGAAATGCAAGCATTCAACTTTCTAAGATTCTTTGGGACAGCTTATAGTAGGTTGGATCCTCAAATCTACCTCAGGTGGTCACTAAAACTCATGATTGTTGTACAAATAGGTTAATTGTTCGGAGCCAGGAAAGTATTATTTGTTTGAACTTTGGCCCCTTCTTTTGTGTGTGCACTAAATAACAATTCAAGGAATTTGAGAGGATTAATTAGATCATCAAATTGATTTACAGATGTGATGGAGATGCACAAATGCTTAACTACAAGTATCATTCCTCCCTAGCTATTTAAGGCTAATGCATCCAACGAGTTCCTCAAGCCTGTAGAAGACATGCCATGCCAATTACATTATATTATTAGAATAGATGATTGATATAGGTAGTGTAACCCATAACAGTATGTAGGGGTTCACCCAACTGTAGAGAACCCACAACAAACAGGGAAAAATTTTGCTCCCCACCACCTATATGTGCATTCACTTAATTAAGTTCACGTTACATGTTCTACTTCTAATCAACAGATGTCAGAAACATTATGATGCTGTAAGTCTAAAAAAACATCCTCTGACCAATAAAAGCAGCCCGAGCAACTAATATGACTATAAAAAAGTATTTGTGACTAAAGTTACCTGACTCACTGGGGTAATGACTTCACGAGGCCAAAGAGTAATAGTTCACCTGATATGGGAAACTTAAGAATAAAAGAAAATAAAAATAGATAAAAGACTACAAAGAATATTATTTTCAATAATATCTATGTTCACAATGTCAATATAATGTAAATTTCAGTATAGCTCATTTCAAATTGTAGTATTCAAAACAATCAAAACTGTCCAGATCGAATAGGTAACCAGTCAAACGAGTCGATTCATTAACCTCCACGACTAAATCGGCCAATAAACCTGGTTCATCCCGTTGCATGCCTAGGGTTTGCAGCAAACCTGTCATAAACTAGCAATGTGTGAAGTTGGTGACCCGACCGTTTCATAACGGAAACGGTCCGTTTCGGCCAAGTCAGCAATGACTCGGCCGAGTCATTGCTGACTCGACCTTCCGAACCGAATCATCAACTGTTTCGCTGGGGAGGCCTTTGACCCGGATCAACCCGGCCGAGTCAATGTTGACTCGGCCGTTTTTTAAAACAATGATACCTTGGATCAAATACCTGGGGTCAATACTTCGGACAAGATACCTTGGACCAATACCATGGGTCAAAATACCAAGGACCAAATACCACGGACCAAAACCAAGTTTTCCAACATGTACGCGCTTCTTCTTGCGTGAAAATGTGTGTATATGCATACACGCCTTTTGGTCTGCTAACCTGCATGTATACGTCATTTAGTCAAGGGGAACCTGCGTTTACCTCTTTTTTCCTTAATTTTGTGATCCTGAGCTGTGATCTATCATCTGAGTGAGTTTCCATCAAGAACAACACCTGTGTCATAGCGCCAAACCTATGTCATAATGCCAACAATCTTCCCCTTTGGACTTGATGGCAACCCCAAGTCATTCTCCCCCTTTGTCATCAAGGGCAAAGGGTTATGCTCCCCCTGAGTACATGCTGAATTCTTTAATATGCTGAAGTGTGTTGTTCATGCTCCCCCTGTTTGTAAGCAAGGTCTGCAAAAAGATGTTCTACAAGAACATGACTTTGTACATCTTAAATGACCTTCCTATCACCAAAGACTCCTGACACCGCATCCATCTCCCAACCAAGTGGGGATATACCAAAAATTACGCATCCACCCAACCAAGTGGGGATACATCAAAAGTTTATACATGATAAAACAAGAACATTACATCATCCATCCCAGGCATAGTGGGGAAACAAAATGTGTCGTTACATGACCTTGATAATAAAAGTTATACATAACATAGAGACAAAATATCTAAAACAAGACTATGATAGTCATCAACAACTATCATCAACATCATCTGTCAATCACCATCTAGGCCAACGACCATGATCTCCCTCTGCACCTATTCCACATGAATTAAAAACAACTGTAAATTGTACCACGATCTTCTAAGGTAATGCCAACAATGATAATGCATTATTAGAAGTATATGCTCCCCCTGAACTTGTGCCAAATGATCACTGTTAGACCCATATTAGACTCTTTTCATCCTGAGTCTGGCCCACTGATATTCTTCAAACCAACATATACGCGGCTGTATCCACAACAACCGGCGTATGTACGTGGATACGCTTCATGAAACTTGCGTACAACCACTGTTCTCTGAAACAGATAAGTGTCAACGACAAGATGATGCATCAACTACTCCCAGCTTTTGTCTGAGCTATTCAAATGTCTCTCTGGGCAATGGTTTGGTGAATATATCAGCAATCTATTCCTTGCAGGGAACATACTCCAATTTGACCTTTTGTTCAAGCACTTGTTCCCGGAGAAAATTATATTTGGCAGGTATGTGCTTGGTCTTGGAATGCATGACTGGATTCTTTGAAACACTGATTGCACTTGTATTATCACATAGAATGGAGATGGGTGGAATACATGTGATCTAAATGTCTTGCAATGTTTGCATCATCCAAAGGAGTTGTGTGCAACAAGATGCAGCAACCACATAT